>JASDQU010242819.1:81085-107430 GCA_032191745.1 Picea mariana
TGTCTCATACTGCAAAATTCAGCTTCTTCACAATCTGTTCAAAAGGGGAACAAAAGGACACTGCAACCACTACAGCCTCGCTCCCTGTACCTTCTATCCAACAGAAGCAGGTTGAAAATGTTGCATAAAAGCAAAAATATTCCCTCTGCACACCTTCCTCTCATGTAGCTTGACCTATTGAACAGCCTCAACCTCAACAGGTTCATTATAGACTTCCATAAACTGAGTAGCGCGACGTCTCCAGGAAGGAAAGCAGCTCACCAAGATGCAGATTCAACAAACTCTTTTCCCTCTACCCCAGGAACTCAACGTAATGGATACCATTGCTTCTTAAGGAGGGAGGATTGATTCAGGTGGATATCGGTGGCCACCCACCTTTTCCGACTGGCTCAAAACAGTTTTCTGACAAATTTGGCAATTTACTATTTTTAGTAGTTTTTAACTTCTGGGTCCATTTTCAGGGCCCAAATGAAGGTTTTTTGAGATTGAGGTTCTAAATGATAACAAAAATCATGATTGAGCCCCCAAAATGAATCTCCTCGATGAAAAAATTATTGGGAGCAGAGTTCCATAGAGGAGTCTGAAATATATGGGGCCGATCCCACTTGGGATTTTTTTGTGGATGCGGTAAAGGAACAATATTACCCTATTGTCAACTATGAGGACTAGTACATGAGATGGACCACACTGCGGCAAGAGAGGGGCTAAGTAGTTCTGTATTTCACCAAAACCTTCCATACCTTGCGCACCAAGCTGGGTATGAAAGACTCTAAACAACATTTGGTTATGAAATACCGTGGGGCTCTACACAGATACATCCAAATTGAAATGGATTTTCTGGACATCTCATCACTCGGTGCTGCCTATCGATATGCTGTTAAAATTGAGCATAAATTTAAGCACTAGAACAAACAAGATTTTGGTTCTACAAATCCGCAACAACCAAAGTATGACAAAGACATCCCTAACAAATAGTCTCCTGAAAACCAGTCCAAACCACAAGAAAAGAAGGGTCACGGGAAGACAAATAAGGACATCAGAAAATGGTGTGATTTCCACAAAAGCCCCTGGAACAACACCGATGAATGTCGCTCAAAGAAATCGTTGGTGGCCGAGATCAAAGACAAGGAGCTGAACCCTGATTCAGAATCTTATTATGAAAATACTAGTAAAGGATAGATCATTGATGCAGACCCCATTGCTATTGTCGCGACCACATCAATTCAACCAGAAGAACCAATAGATCCTGAAGAGGGGGAGCACCTTTTTCATTCACAGATGTGGGTAAAGGGGACCCCGCTGCATTTTAATGTTGATAGTGGAAGACAGAAGAACCGCATCTTAGTAGAGGTCGTCAAACATTTGGGATTGTCGACAACACCACACCCACAGCCATACAACATAGGGTGGCTTCGCTAAGGACGAGATCTTCGTGTCAGCCAACAATGTCAATTTTCATATGGAATCCAACCCTTCAATGATGAGGTATTATGTGATGTTGCCCCACTAGATGTCTGTGATGTTCTCTTGGGCCAACCATATATGTGGAAGCGCCACGTTGTTTATGAATCTCGTCCCTGCAGTGTCATTGTTTCTCTAGGGGGTCATATCTACAGAATATCAGAGGTAGTTCCGACCACTGTTCCACCTAAAAAGTGTCGCAAGGTAGTATCTCATACTAAAAAATTCAGCTTCTTCACAATCTGTTCAAAAGGGGAACAAAAGGACACTGCAACCACTACAACCTTGCCCCTTGCACCTTCTATCCAACAGAAGCAGGTCGACAAGGTTGCAGTAAAGCACAAACATTCCTTTTGCACACCTTCCTCTCATGTAGCTCAACTTGTTGAATAGCCTCAGCCTCAACAGGTTCGGGACAGACTTCCACAAACTGAGCAGTGTGACATCTCCAGAAAGGCAAGCAGCTCACCAAGATGCAGATTCAACAAACACTTTTCCCTCTCCCCCAGGAAATCAAAGCAATGGATATTATTGCTTCCTAAGGAGGGAGGAAGTATCCAGGTGGATAGTGGTGGCCACCCACCTTTTTCGACTGGCTCAAAACAGTTTTCTAGCAAATTTGACAATTTACTATTTTTAGCAGTTTTTAACTTCCAGGGCCATTTTGAGTGCCCAAATGAAGGTTTTTTGAGATCGAGGTTCTCAATAATATCCAAATTCATGATTGAGCCTCTAAATGAATCTACTCGATGATACCTTTCCAATGAGCTATCATACGCCTAAAACGGAGATCGTATGCAAAAGTTACGACCCCAGGAAGTTGATGTACTAACTTACCCAAACGGGGCCCACATGACTTTTGGCACTTCATCTCCTAGGGTTAGGTTTTTTGATGTCTAGGACTTTTGACATTCCTATTTATTGTAAAAAATGCCTTCAGAGCCTCATTGTAATGATCTTCTTGTGAATGCGAGTAGCCGTCACATCTCTTCTCGGAGATATGCTGCCACCATTATATCGAGTCTTTCACTCTGTATTTTACAATCTTTATACATTTATTTCATTAATAGAAATCATGTATTACTGTATATCTATGTTTATGGTTGCATCTCTAATATATTGTGGTTATATTATTGAATATCTGTGATATCTCTGTGCAATTCTTTATTATATCTCTGATCTCATTTCGTGCTGAAAATAATCTGGATCAAAATCCTAGCGGATTCAATTTTTAGTGTGCCATGGTCCTAGGAGAATCCATATTAAATATTAAAACAATATGTATTTAAAATATGAAAACCGATGGTTTGGATGGAAAGATCTTAAAAAAATAGGTTGTTTTAATAAAAACAACACTAAAAATGGACTTTGGATGTGAACGTTGTGCCTTTTAAAAAAAAAAAAAACATAAATGGTAACCAAAGAGCCACATGGAAAGTAGAAGTTGGTCCACATTCTGATGTTCCTCCTTATCTAACTTTTCCTATAAGCTCACTTTTGAATAAGTTACTCATGAAGTGAATCACTTTTATAGAACAAGTGAGAATCACTTTTACAATGAAGTTACTTTATAAATGAAAGTTGCATGCAAAACAAATAACTTAAAATAAAATATTAAAGTTATTTAATAGTGATTCACTTTTATAATTAAGTGAAATACACTTTTACAATGAATGCATGAAATTTTTCAAAAAAAAGTAACAAAAAGATACTTGAACTCGGGACTTCTTACTTAATAAAAAACACCTTTTAACCAAGTGAGCTAGTGAAAACAACATTATACTCTTAAGAATGAGGATTTGGGGTGTTGTTGTTGAAGACAGTCTTGGAGTGCATGATCAACAAAAAAATATTTTCATGCATTCACACACACAAAAAATTCTTTTAATGACAACACCAAGGGTTAGATCTTGGTTAGCTTGCCCAGAAAATGCAAGTTTTCCCTCTATTTATGATTTGTTGAGATCACACAAAGTACATGGAAAAGAAAATACATAGACAATAAAACACTTTCCACTCTATTTCTTATTTTCGAGATTGTACAGAGAGTAAGGAAAATAGCATACACATATCGGAAATATTAGTAACCCATAAACAAAAAAGAAAATCAAAATATAAAACTGAAATATTATCTTTGTAAAACTTTAAAAGGGCATATTAGGGATTTATACCTCTAGATCTGACTAAAATGGTTGTATATTGGGAAAATGGAAACCTTTTCGAGTGAAATAAAAAATGTTCCTAACTAAAATGAGTACTCTAGATGCAATGGAATAGTCCTCTTGGCCCAAAAATGTATGGAAATAGCATAAACCATACATCTAACAACACAACTTTACGATATCAATCTACAATGAGAGTGAGTACTCAAATGCACTATGATACCATGTTCAATGACATAGGTATTCCAACAAAGGAAGAACACATTTAATAACCACTCACACAACTAGATCAAAGATCAACACACCAATGTTTTTACATGGTAAAACCCTCGTGGGGAAACATAAATGGCCCCAACAAATGTCGCCACTTGGAGCAATTTATTAATACAACTAAAATATGTTACAAAGATTTTATCATAATCAATCATTAACAAACTACCCGCCATTCTCTTTAAATAGATATTATGGAACAATCATATGTTAATCCACAAATCAATGTAGTCATTAAGATTGAGGAAAGTATGATTTTTTGGATCACTTGTTGGTTTGTGGAGCTTGATTATCTTCCTTATTCAGAGGTCTTTGTTTTTAGCCATGTTTATACCCCATGAAGAGTTTACACCCCAGAAGAATTTACACTCCTCCATGTGGGGGAGTGCAGGGGGGATTTCCCCTCCTGTGGGGTCTGGGGGGGCTATCCCCCTGACTGGGGGGTCCAAGGGCAAGCGAGGGTTCAGGGGAGAATACCCTGGAAAAAAAAATCTTGTAAATATGTATTGTAATTTCATGGTAAATCTGGATTGTTCATTATAAGGTTGCAGATCTAACGGTAGAAGTTATGTTAGAGTTTTTTTCCCTAGAAGTAAAGCCTCTTTTATGAGGGAAATGTATTCCGACTATGTATCATTGTGAATATTGTATTCTAAGTGAGGAGACTATGATATAAATAAGAGGAAGTTACAGTGGGTGTGGTGTAGGTTGTATCCCTTTCATTTGTTGGATAATAATAAAGGAAGGACCTGACTATTTCTCCGGTGGACGTATCCCACACTGGATGAACCATGTATATTTTGTCTCTATTGTATTGTGTATATTCTGTATTTATTTCCGCATTTGTTTTTATTTTATTGCTCTGCGATCCTATTTTTCTAACATCACTTTATGTCAGGAACATATTGTGACCATTGGATTATAATGCATACTAAAGAAACACACTAAGAAACACACTTTAACCTAACGACACATTATAACAAGTTCATCTTAACTAACTTTTAAGTGTATAAATATCCTAACATGTTTCCCAAGATAGCAAGGAAACATGATTCGATAATAGTAGTGGTGGAAAAATTAATAAAATCTACTCACTTTATTCTAGTGAAGTTTACATGATAAGATAACCATTATAGCATAGATTTTGTTGGCCCTTGACCAAGTTTTTTAGAACCTTTGCCATGTTTGACCATTTTTGGGACTTCGACAGATTGTTCGAAGACAGAGTGCCCAGGCGAAGTGGAGATTGCAGGATCTCAACCCCTTTTGTGGGTTTTTTAGGTTTAGGGTTTATGTAATGGGTATGGGATGTCGGCCCATGGGTCTTACCCATGTTTAGGCCCCATTTGTAATGTATAAATAGATATCTAGGCTATGTAAGAGGAGGCCAATGTGCTAAGTGAAAGTGATGTAAGTAGTTGGATCTATGTGATTGAGTTGGCTCTGTGCATATTGTGTGTTGAGAACTTGCAGAGCCAAGTGCAAGTAGGCTCTATGTTGTGCCAAGTTCGGGGGAGGAGGATCTGGCGAGGTGTGCATAGATCTCCTTTGCTATGCAAAGTTGGTTTTGTGGCTCTGTGCATGTAAGAGGATTGAAAGAAGATAATAAAGAAAATGAAGAGTTGGTGGACGTAGCCCCATGTTGGGGGTGAACCACGTATATCATGTGTTATGTGCTTTGTGCTATATTGTTCTTATATTTTCTTAGTGTTGTAATCTTTATGTATGTTAGATGCATTTGATGTAGTATCTAAATGCTTAATATCATGAATGAATGCTATATCTGATCTATTTCTATGTGCTAAGTGTTTGGATGTGTTAGATCTTGTTGAATATTGTGTTGTTCTATAATTAGGGTTTTACCTGCGATATGAATAAAGGGTTAAAAGACTAATGAATGTGAACTGCTAAGTGCTCTGTTAAGTATTTTGATCACATATCTGTGTCCCATATAGGTTGTAGACACTTAAGTCCTACAACCCCCCCTGCTTCTACTTCGGGTGAGACTTCATCTGCTTCGCAGGTGTTTCCAAAAGGGCCAGTAGTTAGGGTTTTGTTGGTGCATTGTTGAAGCGTTGAACCCTGGGTCTACCCCTGTGCCAACAAATGGTTCCGTTTTCAGGACCTGAAACTGTGATTGTTGGGAACTGAAGAAAAGAGAAAGATTTGTGTGTAGATCTACTACTACAATGGACAGTACTCTACTTGACTTGTGAAGCTGTGCTAAGAAGAAAATTCTGATCTGAAGAAAAGAGGTAAGATCTTAAAGCTTTGTGATCTGATAAAGGTAAGATAATTGGAAATTTTTGTTTCAAAAGTATGGATCTAGGTATGCTTGATAGATTTTGTCCTGGTTTGAAAACTTAGGCACAGCTAGAAGAAAGAAGATATGATATGAATAGATCTTATAGAAATAGTGAAAGATATGTTATTCCTATGCATAGAAATAATTTTTGGACTAACAAGTGGATTCAGGATCCTAGAAACAATTTTTCTAGATCCATCACTGTGATCCTAGTGCGCAGTACAAGAAAGGTTGGGAGTCATTTAAAAAAAAAAGAGGATTAACTCTTTGTTATAGTTGTAGAATACCGGGACATCTTGCTAAGGAATGCCCTGGTGGAGGTCCTATTTGCCTTTGTTGTAAATCTACTACACATGAAGTTTTGGATTTCCCTAGAATGATTGTTAAAGTTGAGAAGATGAACATGAGACAAGAAAAACAAGAGGAAGGTCAAGAGACTCAGAATCTGCTAAAGAAACAGAAAGAATCAAAGGCTATATTATTGCAGATGAAAGAAACATTGAATGATCACAGAGACATCAGTTTATCAAAGATCTTAAAAGAAAAGCAGTGCATAGAAACAAGAATAGGAGACTTCGACATAGATTGTGTATTGGATGTAGAAACATAGGTGAACATTATGATAGAAAGTACTTGGGAAATCTTAGGAAATCCTGCTATGGTTCCTTCATTAGGAGGAATAGGATTGTTTAAAGGAAAGATGATAACCCTATGTGGAAGACTTGCCAATGTACCTATGGGTTCTCATGGAACATCGACAAAAGAAGAATTTGAGGTCATTAAGTTTGTTGAGAACAACGCTCATTTTTCACTTTTGTTAGGAAAGACTTGTATTAAGAGAGATCATATATGAAGGAAAGAGGAAGAGGAATCTATAGAACAAAAAAAGAAAGAATTAAGGTATTTCATGGCTAGAATAATAGTGTGCTTAATAGAAGAACATGAAGACAAGTCGAAGCAACTGAGGGCTAGAGACCTGGCTATCGAAGTTGAAAGAACGCAAGAAGGATTAAAGAACCTATCCATGCAGGAGGATAGAGCACCTACTCCAGAAATAGTAAGAGAAGAAGTATTACCCTCAAACCCTATGAAATACCCTCAGCAGTGCGAATTTACTATGCCAAAAGGAGATACAAACAAGAATGGAAAGAGGAATTCAGAGACGTAGATCATAGGAAAGAAAGCTAGAAATCTCAGTAAGAAGAAAAAAAAGCTAGAAAAATTGCAGGAGGTTCCAGAGAGGACTTTGCAGAAGGAAGGCTTGCAGAACTTGAACCTTGTCGGAATAGCAAAACAACACAGATTGGCACTTCACCACAGGGAAGAAATATGACTATTGGAGGCATCTCGACCATTATAATGATGCTCCAGAACCGATAGAATCACAGTTATTGCTGGAACGTTCGCCATTGGACTATTGGGACCGCGTGATAATGGATGGAATTGCATTAATTGAGGCATTCCTTCTCGTTAGAGGAGTCTGTTATGATGTTATCTATTTAACCCATCGAATGTCTTACCATTGACACTTTTTCCAATTGTAATTATTTGATCCCACAGAGAACTAATCACTTTCGCGCAGTGCTTATTGAGACCTCACCATCCATTATCCTACCTTGATTGTTTGTTCACTGACCCGAGATATCTGATCTTGAGCATGTATGTCGGGCGACCTTAGCGTAGTAGAAAAATTCATCGAAGAGATCCTCATAGACCTCATGGCTAAGAAGGTCCTGTCTGCAGGAATACATGCCTCATTAACAAGAGGAGTGCAATCATCCCCATCGACTGGACATCGATCTGGGCCATCCCAAACTGCAACAGAAAACAGAAGCAAGAATTGTGATGACATGGAAAACATGAAGCTCATCCCATCGGTTCAGCCCAACTATATCCTGCCTCTGGATGGCGCAGTTAGTCGTGATAGTGTCCCGAGGGACTTCGACTATACACTGATCACTGCGTACATCTCAAAAGGGATACGTGTAGTTGGACCGTGGTTAGGATAGATTCTGACACTGAAGATCAGCGACTTTAACTTGGGAGACCACAAAAACTATGGCATGCTCGCACCACACAAGTATTTGACCAATACAATAGGGAAGAAATCGAAGATAATCCGCCAGCCATGGACCATGGATATCGCGAGGTCCACGATCCTCAATGTGATGAAGATACCACACTTCAGAAGACATCAGGAGGTTAACATGTGTGTTAAACTCCTCTTTTCATGATACCATGGTGGTTATCTATGGTTGGATAGGTGCATCACAGTAGATCCAATGTTGATCCACCAGATCACCAGATTGAGCATGCAAGGGCCAGATCCTCAGGAATTTTACCCAGGGAAGGCTACAAATTGTGCCCTAGCATGGTGAATAAAAGACACCTATGGCGATGTGGAGAAAGGGAATCAGGGCTACAAGGTAGCCTCCTTCCAGAATGGTGTAGTGCACCTATCTTACCAGTTGATCGCTAGTAAGCTCATCAAGAAGAACAGACCAACGCAGGTCACGAGGTTTGTCATTGACCTCACAGGAATATGCACTAAAGGGTTGCAAATGAACTGGGCGAGCTACCTCATCAACCAGTTGGAGCAATATTGTCGCAAAGCGCAAGACCAGGGCTATGGGTTTCACTTTAGTTGGTTTTTTATTTTCATTGTCTTTATTTCTTGGGAGATGCCGGAAGGAGTGACCTTCCCTGAGATTGAGCCATCTGAACCAATGGTGCGAAGTTCACTACACTTTGGTATTCGAGCGACAAGGTGAAGCAAAAGAATTTCAATGTGGTGTTCCACACCTACTACTTGCAACTGAACAAAGCCATTGAATCCTTCCCTTGCATGATGCCAAATACACTGCTCAGTTTAGGTCATTCGTGAAGTTTCACATAGATAGGCATTTCATATATATCACTATGCACAAGGATGAAACCAAGGAAGAGCTCAAATCGTACTACAAACTCACTGAGGAAGATATAGAGGAAATAACCAAGGAATGGCCTACAGAATTCCTAGTACCAGTCGAACAGACAGAACTCTCGAAACCTGACCTCATTGGAAGTCTTGTAGTCACCTGAGAAGAATATGATGCACCCAACAGCAACAGGAAGAAAAACAAGGAAGAGGTACAGGAACTGAATAGTGCATCAAAGGAGACTACACCAGATTCACCTAAAAGAGGAGGAGTTGACGAAGTATATAAATAAGAGGATGAAGGGGAAGAATAAAAATAGGAACAGGGCGAAGTGACATCGCCTAAAGATCCCCTTCCAGAGACCGAGACATCCAAGAAAAGAAAGGGTTCCCCGAAGAAATATTCATCACAGAAGATATCAAAAGCCAATAAACCTCCATTTCATACTGTCCTCATGGTAGATGATATTGGCCTCATCATCGTCGCTGTATCAGATACCCCAGAGGATATTTTGCAGCGAAGTGAAGACAAACAGGAGACAATGTTTGAAAGGATCTAGGTGGAACTCAAAGGGGTACAAGTAGGAGATGAGCCTGCCTAGCTACGCAGATTAGCAGATTCGACAAAGGCTTGCCTTCATCGGGTCCAGGAGGAAAAGGAATAGGCCACAGAGGCATTGAAGCAAGCAAAGGAGGAAGCCTTAGAAAAACATCAGGTTGCACAGCAAGAAAAAGATGACCTCCAGGTGAAGTTTGCAGAGGATAGAGCGCAGATCCAGAAGGAAAAATAATAGTTGCTCGCGAAGTAGATGAGATTTAAAGAATCAGTCACTAGAGAAATTCATGTTGTGTTGGTCCTGGCATAGTTGGAAGAGGAAACAACTGAGAGTCAAGTAGGGAAGCTCATTGAAGCCATTTAGCAGCTCCAAGAAAGAGTGGTAGAACTGGAATTGCAAGCCGTGCCAAGCACTCTTCAGGAAGTGCAAGATCAGAGAGAAGAAACTGCTTAGAGTGCAGTCGAAAGAATCAATGCATTAGCCTTAGAATGTAAGCAATTCAGTGCTTGAAGTGCACAGACATATGAGAACCTGGCAGAGGACCTTGAACTAAGGACATTGGAGTCACATATCCAAGAGGCAAAGCAACAAGCAGTGACAGTGAAAGCATAGTTAAAGCCACTATCAGTAGTCGAGAGGATGAAAAGGTCGCAGGAACAATGCACAGTTCAGCAATAGGTCCATTCCATCCAGAGTAAAGTCATGGAAGTAACCCAGAGGCTCCAGCCAGTACAGGATGAAGCCTGCACACTTTTTGAGGAAATTGAGGGACAAGGTGCACAAATAGAAAAAGTGGTCACTGCAGTGGAACAACACTTCGAAGGACCTATCACCAAGAAAGTTATTCGAGATTTCATTGAGCAGGAGACTCTGGAGAAATAGCAGGTCGAAGAAGCTCGAGCCAAGATCGAGGCCTTTGAAGCATATTTTCCCAAAAAAGAGTGACTTGCGACGAGTCATAGGTGAGTGTTGGGGGTCTGTTGGCCCTCGACCAAGTTTTGGATAACCTTGGTCATGTTTGACCATTTTTGGGACTTTGACAAGCTGGTCAAAGATGGAGTGCCCAAACGAAGTGGAGATAGCAGGATCTCGCCCCCTTTTGCGAGCTTTTTGGGTTTAGGGTTTATATAATGGGTATGGGATGTTGGCCTATGGGTCTTACCCATGTTTAGGCCCCATTTTTAATGTATAAATAGATAGTTAGGCGATGTAAGAGGAGGCCAATGTGTTAAGTGCAAGTGATGTAAGTAGTTGGATCTACGTGATTGAGTTGGCTTTGTGCATATTATGTGTTGAGAACTTGCAGAGCTAAGTGCAAGTAGGATATGTGTTGTTCCAAGCTCATGGAAGGAGGATCTGGCAAGGTGCGCGTAGATCTCCTCTCCTGTGCAGAGTTGGTTCTGTGGCTCTATGCATGTAAGAGTATTGAAAGAAGATAATAAAGAAGACAAAGATTTGGTGGACGTAGCCCCATGCTGGGGGTGAACCACATATATCCTGTGTTATTTACTTAGTGTTGTAATTTTGATGTATGTTAGATGCATTTGTTGTAGTATCTCAGTGCTTAATATCATTAATGAATGCTAGATCTAATCTATTTCTATGTGCTAAGTGCTTGGATGTGTTAGATCTTGTTGAATACTGCGTTGTTTTGTAATTAAGGTTTTACCTGCTATATGAATAAAGGGTTAAAATACTAATGAATATTAACTTATAAGTGATTTGTTAAGAATTTGGATCACGGATATGTGTCCCAGCTAGGTTGTAGACACTTGAGTCCTACAACCCCCCCTGCTTCTACCTCGGGTGAGACTTCATCTGCTTCGCAGGTTTTTCCAAAAGGGTCGGTAGTTAGGGTTTTTTTGGTGCGTTGTTGAAGCATTAAACCCTGGGTTTGCCCCTGTGCCAACAGATTTTCTTGAAAGATATTTCCATGTTGCATGGAATACATAAAGAAATTATTTTAAAAAGAGATCCAAAGTTTACTTGAAACTTTTGGAAAGGATTATTCAAAGGTTTCAGTACAAATATGAACTTTGACACAACCTATCATCCACAAACCAATGGGGAAATAGAGATATTCAATAAATAGATTAAAGACATGTTAAGAATGTATATGATGGGTAAGTCATAAAAGTGGGAGGCTACTTTCATTTAGTATAGTTTTCCTACAATAATAGATATAAAGCTTCATTAAATATGAGTCCATTTGAAGCATTATAAAGAATAAAGTGTAATACTCTACTTAGTAGGGATAATCTTGTAGATAGAGTATTACATGGGCTAGAATATGTTGGGTATGTGTTATATTCTTTGCATGATAAGGGGAGGGTTGTAATCTATATTGAGCACACACTT
This sequence comes from Picea mariana, assembly GCA_032191745.1. Taxonomy (NCBI): domain Eukaryota; kingdom Viridiplantae; phylum Streptophyta; class Pinopsida; order Pinales; family Pinaceae; genus Picea; species Picea mariana. The sequence continues at coordinate 93,116 of JASDQU010242819.1, forward strand.
ATACTAAGGGGGGGGTTGAATCAGTATAAGACATTTTTTTACTTGTTCAAACATTCATCAACCATAGGAAAATAATCTCATATGAGATCTGTTAACTGCAGAACATGGAACTCAAGATTTACGTGGAAAGTCTTTTGAGAGAAAACCACAAAAAAAATCTTTATAATTCTTTGTAGGCACCAACCTACTTTTACAAATATTTGTAAGAACAAAGCTACTGGAGACACCAATCCCCAATAGTACATACCCTAATAGGCACCAACCTACTCTTAAAGATCTTCGTAGATACCAATCTCCACTGTTAAGCACCAACTTAGAAAGAGACACCAATCTCTTTGTTTGAGCGGAGTGTCCTCGTAAGATTCATTTTTTCATGCCATTCCCGACCACTCTTATGGGAACCTTTGACCAACAGTCCAGATCTCCTCTCAAAACTTTTTCAAGTAGGACCTATCAATGGCCCAAATATACCCTCAGGTATCAAAGCCTCTTGGTCAGGTGTCACATCATCCCGCCAGTAGAGCATTGTCAGAGCCAAATAGAATTTTCCATGTGAACATGTGGAATCCACCAAAATCGTCCAAAATCATATCAAATTTGGGTGACATATGTCATGTCTCCTTGCCAAATCAACCTCAACATGGACCAGTGTAAGGTTGCCACATGTCCAGAATGATGTTAGCATGACGATGTTTGCCTTAGCTAATTTTGGGTTCTTAGTCGAGCTAGATCGATAACTCTCACACGTCGTCGGGCTTCCTCTTACACCTTTGGATCAATGGTTGAGATTCAATATTGGAGTTACCTCGTCGAAGTTTAATTTGAAGCTTAGAACATGACCACTTCGAGGGGCACCTATGATGGACGGTCTAAATTTTCTCTCGAACCTCTTTCAAGCAGGACCGATCAATGATCCAGATCTTCTCTCGAGTATCAAAGCTTCCCGACCAGGTGTTGTATCAGCACGCTTGCGGAGCACTATGAGGGAAAATCAGTGAATGCCACATGGACATGAGAAACCCACCGGATACACAGGTCATCATTCCAAAAATGGGTGACACGTGTCACACTCACCTACCACATCAACACTAGTACGAACCAATATTGAGCCGCCATGTGTCTTGGATAACATCACTAGTGACTACACAATCACTCCAATAGGTATATTTTCGATCAATGGTCCAGATAGTCTCTTGGAAATTTCTCAACTGGAACTGATCAATGGTCCAGATCTTCTCTCAAAGGCTTATTTGTAACCTAGCCCTTTGATGAATCCAGTAGGGAACACCTCTAATCAACAACCGTGATCTCCTGTTAATGACAGATATGATGACTTCTGAGTTGGGTGATCTTCACAGATTTGATTTCAGGTTTCAAGGTAACTATATCATCAGGACACCAATCAACGATTGATATTTCTCATCGAGTTTGATTCTATGTCTAATGAGTCTCACACCTATGTATATTTGATTTTGAGTGCCCAACAACAAAATAAATGATTACAATGTCTCTTCAGGGATAGAGCTCGAGTGGATTTTTGGGCCTGTGAATCTTCAGTTCCTCCATGTTGTGGTGAATTCCCCCTACAGACAAGTCAAATACCCCTTGGATTAGGTTTCCTTAAATCCAAGACAAAAGGAAAAAAATGGACATTAACTTCTCCCCTTTTAAACTTTTATATTTTTTCATGCATGAGATTAGGGGGGAGAGAGAGAGAGAGAGAGAGAGAACTTGCCTCTTTCTTGTAGGTTTTCCTCATTGCTCCAACTATTAGACTTGATCTCCACAAGCTCCTGATGTGGAAGCACCTCCTACAAGAGATGAGATAACTCTCTTATGCTATTATATATCGTTAGATAATAGTAAATCTATCTATGTATAATATAAACAAAGACAAACATTCATGCAATGACATGAACAAGATACAATTAATGGAATAGTCCAAGTTTCATATTAATAATGGAAAACATGGAAAAAATTACAACCTTACGATGTTGTGCTAGCGGTCCTCCAAACTTGATTTCCATCCCCTTCAAGCATTACGAGACGATAGGTATGATGCTATGAAGTACCCTCCTCTTTTCACCTTAGAATGCCCTCATTATATATGAGTTGGAGGGTTAACCACCATGGAGTATTTTGGGAAATGGTTGAGGATTTATCTCCATAAGTTTGTATTTGGATTATCTCATGGATATTGAATTTTCCTAAGATGGATCCATGAGATATAACTCAAATACTTGACCCAAACTAACCTCATCCTCTTAGAACTAGCCCTTAGAATAAGGTGGTCTAGTTGTAACCTCCTCTAACCACTTCAACGCTCACCCAACACTGAGCACAGGGCATTGACAACCATCCCTTATTATTGAGCAAAGGGTTTTGACAAGATTTCAACACTCCACGATCTCAGCATAGTAGAATTCATGCAGGTAAAAGTAATTAATTTTTGACTAGAGGAGAAATCATTCAAGAATCAAGAAGCAGTAATCAGTTATTAAGAAGATGAAAGTGGTTTCAAGAAGCAGTTTAGGGAATGAGAGAGAATGATAAAAGGGAAATAAGGTGCCCATTGTTAGGGTCGACACTTTGGGGAATTGAAGAGTTTCTTATAACAAAATATGTTTGACTAGAAAACTTGAGCACAATCAGTTGATAAATGCAACAAGCAACCAAAGATTCATCCCCTGCATTTAAGTTTTAGTCTGTAACTCCTCCTTCTATTGTATGTGTGTTCTTGTAAAGAATATCCTACTATTTCTTTCTTTTCTTGTATCATATATGTTTTATAAGAGCTTAGAAAGAATACTATTCACCATATTCAGTGTTACTGTGTGATGTCTAGTTATGATATAGAAGTGATTTCCTCTTAATGTATGACTAGTTCTTGTCATCTATTTATGCATTTGAATGATATGCAGAGGGTGCCTCCATGTATGTAGATGTATGAATATGTTAATTGTTTGAAACATGTTTTATTGATCTGCATACACTTGTAAGAGATGATGAATTCTTAATCTCTCAATAGGATTTTCTATTTCCATAAGCTACATGATTCACTCTTAGCAGTGCCATGTATGTTTATCTTGTCTTTCTTCCAATTCATCACTTTGTTCTCTTTTAAAATATTTATTTTTTGAAACACTCATAGACATATCCCTATGATAGTTGAGATCATTTTTCATCTGAGCTAAGACTTTTTAAGGTCCTATAATTTCATAAGAAAGAGAGAGAGAGAGAGGAGAAAAATTCCCAAATATTGCATAATTGCCTTACTGGAAATCTGGATTTAAGATTAAATTTGAGTCTTATCCCCTAGGGTGCCTCGACATTGTTCCAAAAACATCCTAGAACATCTCAAGGGATAACACATATTATCATAATAGAAGGATATATTTTACATATTTCAATTATTATCTATTGTGCATGGTTATTGCAATTATATTATATGTATACTTGGTTGTTTTTCAAGTTTAAGTGTTCAAGAACACTACAAGGGTGCATTGTAGTAAACCTTGATAGATTTAAGATAATATAGCCCTTAACTTCATAAATATACATTTAAACTTCAAAAATATTAAATGTGTTCTACACAATAATAGATAAAATAATGTATGATCTGTAAACTTCCATGGATATTCTAATGGAATAGTTCATCACAACAGATCTAATAAAATACCAAAATATTTACTATTAAGGTTAATTTCCTTTAGATCTCCATAATATTTAGTTACTGATAAAATACATAAAACGTATAAAATAGAAAAAAATAAAACATATTTACACCATCCAAAAATAAACACAAGATATGACTTGGGAAACCCAATACGGGAGAAAACCTAGCTAGAAGGTGAGGTTGCTCTACTCTCTTTTCCTTGGTAAAGAAATGATGCAAGTACAAATAAAGAGGCACTCTCTTTGGAGTTATCTTTGACCTGTGGCATATATGGCTGCTATAGAATCTCTCCTCCTCTATTATGCTCACAGAATACCACTCTCAGGTGTTTTTATCAACTATGGTACAAGATACAACTCAAAATAATGGAACCCCTTCTCCTCCTAGTGGCCTGGTTTTTGACTTCCTAAACCTTCAATTGTGATAAGTTTTTGGCCCTTCTAGAACATTCTTAGAAAATTCACTACGTAGCTATCCCCACATGTCTAAGTAATGGAGGATGATGTGGCATCCACTCACACCATGGTGATAAATATGGTAGGTCAACTTGCGGGAGGCATAACTTTCTCTTACAAACTCCAATTGATGAATGGCTTGCGTCATTGGAAATGTATCAACGTGTATAATTTATAATATTCCTTCGTATTAAGTTTTGGACAAAAAAAAAATTTCATTCGATGCCTCAAAATGGCTTAGCAATATTTCTAACTATTTTTTGGACCCAAATTTCCAGGTTTGGACCAACCGCCAAAATGGCCTTGCAAGTTGATTCCTCCAATTTTTCCACCCAAAAATTATTAACATAGATGAAAAATGATATAATTATCCAATATAGATCATACCTCCCCATTTATAGAGGCTTTTGGTCCCCAAAATATTTAGTGAATGAGGTGAGGAAATTGTTCTTCTACCTTCTCCCTAGAATACCACTTTCATTTTCCTGAAAGTTGTTCTTTCAACCTAATCCGCCAAACATCGTGTTGCCCCTATATTGTAGTTCTAGACCACTTCTGCAAAATTGTGTCTTCTTCCAACTATGCCTAAGCATCTAGTGCTAAATCCTCTATCGAAGCTATTACCTTATCCTCCTCCTCCTAATCCAACATGAAGGGCTCATAGAGTTTGATATTCTCCACATTCACTACTGAGTAAATGTATATTTATGGGGGTAGATTGAGTATGTAGGCATTATCCCCCACCTTTTCTAATACCTCAAAAGGACCATACCACGAAGCCTTGATCTTCTTACCAGGACCCTATATTATTTCCTTATTCAGCTATAACCATACTCTACCTCTCACTCTAAATGTTTTATATGTTCTATGTTGGTCATGTCTAGCCTTGTACTTTTCATGTGACGTATTCAGTTTCTCTTGTACTTGCAAATAGATCTTCCTGATGTTCTCAACAATTGTTTCTTCTTTTAATGCATCTCATGTGAGGTCCTCCCTCACTCCTCCTTGTTTTCCATATACAAAATATAAGGGTGAAGGTGGAAAATACCCAAAACAAGTTTCAAAAGGTGACTTACCAGTAGAAGTGTGGACTGCTCTATTATAAGAGTGTTGTATATAGATCAAATTTCATCCCAATTATTTGAATTCTTCTGATTATAACCCCTCAAAATATGCACCAATGTCCTATTGACTACTTTTGTCTTCCCATCTGTCTTTGGATGGAATGTTGTAGACCTCTTCAACTTAGTGTCCATCTTCTCCCACAATGTAGTCCAAAAGGCACTGAGAAATATGGTATCCCTATCTGAGATGATGGTCCTTGGTATTCCAAAGTGAACCCAGACATGTTCAAAGAACTTATTTATTGCTTCTTGTCCATTAATGGTATTTTTACAAGGCATGAGAATGCACATTTTGCTAAACATTTCAACTACCACAAATAAATAGTCATGTTCCTTCCTAGTTGTTGGTAAACCTCCCACAAAATCAATGGAAATTCTTTCCCAAGGTCAAGTGGGTATAGGTAAGGAATGGTATAGACCTTGCTTCCTGTTGTTGGGATTTTTGGTACAAAAAAGTATACATTCTCTAATATATCGTGCTACATATTTGTTACATCAAATTTTTCCTCACTCCATGCAACTTGCTTGGATGGCCTTCCACTACCCTCTGCAAACTTGAAGTCCCTTTTTTGTTCATTCCAGACCCAAAAATACACATTTTTACACATATACACACCCTATCAATTATACAACAAGTGTGTACGCAGGTTTCTCCACTACATCTTGCATACATCGGGTTTGGTTTTAAAAATTAACAATTATGTCGGGTTTCCATGCCATGTCATGAGATCCATGATCCTTGGCCTTCCATATACTGGAAACGCTCTGACTCGGACCTTTAGTTACATTTGAAGGATTTAAATTGATCCATATCCAAGCCTTGAGGGATTAAACAATTCAAATTGGAGAGCAAAGACACTGTGGAGAAATTTCACTTCATATTAAGTTTGCATCCCTTTATCCTTGAAAGTCTGAAATCTTTTTGTTCAACCCCCAACCTCTTCTTTCTTTGTGATGGAGAACCTCATTTACTCCTATATATGAGCTTTCCTTTGCTGAAGGATTGAAGTGGTGGAGGCCTATCTAGAGGGACTTAGTTTCTCGATTCCAATATGTGTCATTATAGAATTTTTTCACCTATGAACTTCTACTAATTATTTTAATAGAAATACTCTTTTCTCGTCCAATTGACATCTTGCAAATATTTGAATTATTATTCCATGGGTGTATTTGTCATGTATGTTAATGGATTATTCTAATCTATATGCTAACATTATATATTATCACCATATTTTTGTATATCTTGGTTTTTTAGGACAAGTTGCATGTATAATCTTTGGGTCGCGTGCTCAATGGTGGTCTTCTTCAAACTTTCGAACAAGGTAGGATATTATCCTTGTCTTGTTAGCATTTCATTTATATAGAATAATTTGGATTATAGTTGATTTCTACATGTCATTCCTTCTATTGTGGTTTACCCCTAGCCATAGAGAGATTTTCCTCATAACAGAATTGGTGACCATACTGGGGATTGATCTCCTTTTTTGGGGTTTGGAGTGTTTTTTCTCCTTGATTTGCTCTCTTTTAGCCTAAGTTTCCTTGTCGCATGTTGCTTGACAACTTTTATTTTTCCTTGCATCTGATTTTCTTGGCTTAACCTTTTCCTTGGCAGTATTTTGCTTGGTATACGTTCTTTTTCCTTTGACAGACGTGTATATACGTGATCTGTCTATCTTTAGGGAGCGTTTATACATGATTGTTTCTCAAACAACTATGTACATCATCTCTTAAGTCTTGTTGGATGAGTTTGGTGTTTGTTGGGTGAGTTTTCTTGGTTGTTGAGTCTTCTTGGGTCCCTGTTCTGACTATTAAGTGCTTATAGAGTGATAGGAAGCCTTTCTATTGTTGAAGTTTTGGGTGGATTTCTTTCTTATCATAATTTTAATTGGTTGTCCTTGCACATTGGTCTGAGTGTTTTCTTCTTGCTATCTTACTTGGCTTGTCTCTTTTTTCTTCCAGTAGGGTCTGCCTGTGAAGTTGTTATTCGGTCCTTGCATTTTATTTTCTTTATATCGAAAATACAAAAATGTTTTCTTATTTACATTATGGCATTTTCACTTTTGATTACTTTGCATTGATTTTGACACATTTGGAGAGATTGCATTTCATTGAAATTGTAGAGATTGCATTTAGAAGCATACCATATCTTTGAAATTCAAGACTAGTACTTAGTAGTGTTTTTATACTTTTTTCTTTTTATATGATGATTTGTAATACCATCGATTTTACAACCGCACCTCTTGAGTAAGAATAAGCCTTTAAAATTAACGATGATTAATTAAAATTGATTAGAAATGATTTTATTTTTCAAGGTGCACAAACAAGTATAGGACATAAAGCCTTGGAATAGGATTTTGTGAGTAAAATTCTCCAAGGTTATTAAACTAAACATATGTGTCTGACCAGGGAGTGGTGAAACCCATTGTGTAATTAGTGACATCAGGAAGCTCCACTCACACCGGAGTTAAGCACGAGGTCACATGAATTTGGTTGTAGAGATATCCCTCTAATACATTATGAGCATCAGAGATACTTTTGGGGTTCTATTTGTATTTGGGGGTCTCACTAGTACCTTTACCTCTGTGAGAGGTGGTTCTTTCGAGATTTTGGGCTTTGTTACCCTGCCCATACAGTGCACTGGACTTGTGACTGTTCGCCTTCACATTGGTTATATTATGGTGACTCTAGTTGCTTGGCATAGGTAGCCACATAGGTTACTTGCAAGGTTTATTATGCAGGTACCCTAAGTCGGATAAGGATCAGACAACACACAACCTTTATGGAGGATTACTTATCTAGGAAGATCTAACCGACTTCGTTGTTAAGCCCATGAGGGTCCTTATAACTGATTATAATACCTCCAATCTTTTAAAGGGATTCTTAGGCCCCTCTTGGGAGAGACATACCTACTCTAGTGAGGGAGGCCCCTTTTTAGCCACTATATCTTGTTTGTGTGCATTGGTCCTTTTGCTTTATTTTTTTGTGCTCTTTGATTACTAGTTGGCCTCAGGATTTTGTTGTATATCTCGAGACCTGATTCATCCTGGAGAAAGATCAACCTCCTCTCTGGTCTCGTAATTTATTAAAGTTACCACTGCATCTTGATCCTTTACCAAAGTTGCCTTCTAAAAGGCATAGAGTTCATAAACGTTGTACATATATCTCCACCTCCCAGACTCGTGATCATCCAGTTATGAGTATTGAGTCTGACTTGAACATATCGGGGAGTCCTTTGAATCCTTTATATTCTGTGATTAGTGGTATCCATTCAGCTCCTTCATCCTTGACGGTGTGTTTGTTGGAGGTTCCCTCCTCTAGTGCTACTCAACCTGTGATTTTTACTCGACCCACAAGAATGAACCCTTTCAGATCTCTTTTTGGTATGTCGGGTCACAATTCTCAATCAATACCTTCAACCTCTAATCCCTTTTATTTTGGTATGCCCGACATGACGTTGCAACTCTCATCCTCTATTTCAATGGCTAATGTGAATCCTAGTTTTGGGTTTGGGGGCATGACACCTCCTTATGTTCCTTTCTTACTTGGTGGAGGTCATATTCCCCAATCGAATCCTACAGTTGGAGGTTGGACTCCTCTTTTCTCTAGGCCTAATCCTAGTTTCAATGCTCTGGGATGGAGTGCTCAACCGGGCAGACGGTTCACTTCCTATATTTTGTCCTTCATTCCCTCTTCCTCCACGTGGATTCTGACGAACACATTTATTATGGTGAATCCCCCTATGTCCTCTAGTTTTCCATCTAGAGGGATTCAGTTTCACAATATGGGAAATCCCTAGCAAGGAATTCCTTCGGTTGGGGGCAACATATATAATCCTCATCATGCCAGTTCCGCGGGTATGGTGCCCATACAACCTTTCATGAATTAGTTTGGAGGAGGATATTATCCTACTCGATAGGTCCATGTTATATACCAGAACCCTAGATGGTCTATAATCCCTCAGCCCCAATATTTCCCGGGAGTATGGGCTCAGACGATGAAACCCCAACTCCTTTTTCTAGCCACGCTTAATCTGCAACATTTGTTGAAATTAATGAATGACCCTGTGCATCACGATTCGTCATGGCCCCCCATCCCCACCAAGCTTTCTTCAGACATTCTGAAATTCGAAGGAAATACTAGAGAGGATTTGGGTGATCACGTCACTAATTTTGATCTATGGTGATCATCTAACTCCCTAAATGACAATTCTATTCGTTTGAGGCTATTTCAATGCACCCTCATGTAGGTCTCCGCGAAATGGTACATTGAGTTACCAGGGGAAACATATGGAACTTTCAATCAGATGGTATTGGTCTTTCTCAACCACTTCTAGTTATCAGTTCGTTACGATGTCAGCATAGAATTTTTTTCGGCCTTCCACTAAGATAAATCCATGCATATCTCATACCATATCCAAGAGTGACGTAGATGGAATAGGTTGATTAAATCCTACATTCCTCCATAGTTTCTGTTGGAATGGTTCCTTAAGTCCTTATTGCCTTATATTTCGAAGGATGTCTCTACATCTGGAGCAACATCTGAGGAAGAATCCATTTTCAAAGCCCAGAAATTGGACTTCATATATACTCAATCTGGGATGCTTTATGAAATTCTTCTCGATGCACCGTCGTCAAACTACAATCCTAGAGAAAATCTCAGGCCTCATGTCGATGGAATCATATGCTCTGCAAATGCTAATTCATTAGACTTGGTGATGAACCAGTTGAAATATTTGTTGCTAAGCAAGCCTGTAACAGGAAAAGCTTCAAATTCATCCTCCACCCCCACCCAGACGATGGATGTGCATTCTATATAGTCGTCGTCTAACACAAATGGTAACCAACAACTAGGAGGGAATAAAAATAAAGGACAAGATAATAATCGTAAGGGTGGGAAAAATAATAAGAAATCCAAGGATGACACTAACAATGATAAATCAAATAATAATGTTGGTGAAGGAAAGAAAGAAGAGAGGAAGGTGAAGTTTCCTTGTAAAATTTGTAAATATGATCACCTTACTCACCTATGCCCCCAAATCGAGAAGCCTTGAGGCTCTTATCACAACCGCCTGTTGTACTAACAAATTTGTTTCCACATAATCATCGCATGGCCTCGGAAGCCTCCAACATCGAAAATGCATTGAGTGGGAGTCAAAACCCCTTGACGCATGAAGATGACCATCTATACATCAATATGGTTAAGTATCATATTGATGTAGCCACTTGATCAAGTGATTACAGTTCTTCACAAACTATTATAGGTCCAGACTCTCCCCCTCCCCCGAAAACACCCTTGTATATCGAAAATCCATAACCTCCACCTCGTATTATGAAAGGAGTATTAAAGCTCTCTACCCACAATACTAATGCCAAAGCCGCCCAAAACTATTCGATTATCGAATATCTGGGCCAAACCCCTTGTGCGATGTCGGCTTTGGAGGTGCTCCAGATGTGTCCTTCACAAAGGAACGCCTTATTATATCCATTAGAATCTCTAGACTCATGTGGCTCGAAAGTTATCAAATTTGACATCACGGATTTTAAGCCTCACTTTCCTTAGCATGTGGCCTTTCAAATCCATGTGGAGTACATGAAAATTACCATTAAACGTATTGTAATTGATGAAGGTGATGTGACATGTGTGATGTCCCTAACCTGTTGGAAAGCCATTGGCTCTCTGACCTTGTCTCAATCTATGACTATGTTGACTTCATTTGATAGGCGTTTGTTTCGACCCCACAAAATCCTTACCACTTTTCTGGTCCAGTTAGGTGGGAAGATTGTGGAGTTTGATGCACCTCTCGACTAGAATTTACTACTAGGGCATAATTGGACTATGCCATGATAGTCGTCGTGTCATCTGTTTTCCATACTTTATTTTTTCCTCATGAAGGGAAGATAGTGACGATTGATCTGTTGTCCTTTTCGCATGCTATTCCTAGTGCATCGGTTGGACCTTTAGTCCCTGTGATTGATAATTATCAATAGGCAACTGAGGATGTTGGTAATGGAATGTATTCCTCTTTGGTGGGTAGCTTTGATTTCATAGCACCAATTCACCATATTCATTCCATTTCCAATGAGTCTTTTTCATCGATGAGGTATGTTCATTTTCATACTTCGTATTTCAATGACAATTGTACCCTACCTTCCCAGACTATGTCATATGAAGGTCAGTCACACATTAGGATGGAAATTCCCCTGTCAGTAGCGTAAGTTATGTATCAAGTTATTCTTGGTGTTATTGTTGACCCGAATCCTTCCTCCTCACGGATGGACAAGGTGGATCATGTTTTAGAGCCATTTTGGGTTGTTCAATCATCTTGTTTTCATTATTTCGTCGAAAATAATTTACCTTTGGATGAAGCCATCTTAGAGGCCATGTCTGGTCCTGATATGCCTTGGGAAGATATGCATCATCGATCTTATTTTATCCTAGAGCTTGTTAAGATCGAACAGGAAGACTTTAGATCTTCCTTGAGTGATATGGTCGATCACATCGTGGTTCCATTAGATATGCATGGTATTTATGTTGAAGGAAACATGGTGAATATTTATCCTACCGTCACGAATGACATCTCTCGTGTCCCTGGTAAAATTGAGAACGTATTAGATCTACATCAATCTCTTCAAAGAATTATGAGATGTTTTCTCTTGGTCATATGAAGATATGCCAGTGATCGACCCTAAAATTGTTGATCATGAGATTAAAACCTATTCAGATGCTAAACATGTTCGGAAACATCTTAGATATGTTAATCCTAGGAAGGCCCCTACCATTAAGGAAGAGGTTGAGAAGCTACTTAATGTTGGTTTCATCTACCCAGTTCCCTTAACTGAATGGGTGTCTAACCCCATTCCTGTAAATAAAAAACAAGGAACCATCCATGTATATATGGATTTTAGAGACCTGAACAAGGCATGTCCTAAAAATAACTTCCTGGCTCCTTACATTGACTAGATTCTTGACGAGTGTGCGGGAAGAAAAGTATTTTCTTTTATGGATGGATTTTCAGGGTATAATCAAATTCAGATCAAACTTGAGGATGAACATAAGATGGAATTTATTTTTCCTTGGTGTACTTTTGCATACCAGAAAATGCCTTTCAGCCTTAAAAACACCGGAGCAACCTTCCAACGTGCCATGAACTTTTCATTTCAGATCTTAGGCATATTGTTGAATCTTACTTAGATGATCTTGCTACTCACTCTCGCAAGAGAGTAGATCACTCCACTCACCTTCTATTAGTATTTGATATATGTCATTACTATCACATTCAATTGAAACATCACAAGTTCATATTTTGTGTTAGGTTTGGTCGTCTTTTAGGATTCATAGTGTCTGAGTATGGGATCATGGTAGATCTTATGAATGTTGAGGAAATACTTTGATTTCCTCCCCCGTGCAACATTATACAACTTCAAGGTTTACATGGGAAGGCTAACTTCATGCATCGGTTCATAGTGAACTATGTCAATTTAACTAAAGGTTTCATGTGTCTTTTGAAGGACACTTTTTTTATATGGGATGAGTGAGCCCAAGAATCCTTCTATGCTCTTAATAAATATTTAGTATTGGTGCCTCTGTTGAAGCCTCCAGACTACAGTAGAGACTATTTTCTTTATATCACCGCGTCTAAAGGGATAGTTGGTATGGTTCTAGTTCAGGATACTAATGAGCTCCATGAGCAGATTGTCTGCTATCTCAGTCGAAACCTAGTTGGTCCTGAACATAAATACTCTCACGAAGAGAAGTTGGTCTTGGTCGTCGTACATGCGGTTCAAAGATTACGACATTGTATCTTACTTTGCAGAACTATCATGGTTGTGGATATAAATCCATTTCAATACATCCTTGCTAGGTGTATCATAGGGGGGAAACACAATAAGTGGATTGTTATTTTTCAAGAATTTGATCTTGATTTCGTTTCGGCAAAGCCTAAGAAATTGCTAGTTTTTTCTGAGTTGATATCAGACTTCCCTCAACTAGATGAGGAAATTTTTCATGACGTTTTGTTCGTGGATGAACATATTTTCCTTATCTCATATTCAGACCTATGGTATGGATAAATTTTGATCTATATTCAAACCTTGAAGCTACCCCAGCATCTGTCGAGAGACGATCAATGGCGTATACATCATCAAGATAAAAACTACCTTATTATCAGTGAAACTTAGTATCGTTGAGGGGTAGATAATATTTTACGTCGTTGCTTGAATCACAAGGAGGTTGAGGTTGTTCTCAATGACTGCCACAGTGGGGCATGTGGTAGTCATTTATCTAGGCTTGTGACAACCCAAAATATATTGTGAGTTTATTATTTTTTGCTGTCAATTTTTAGAGATTGCATTGAAGTAGTCAAGAAGTGGCACCCTTTCCAGGTGTTCTCTTGGAAAATGCGCTCACACCTATCCCCTCTTCACCCAGTTGTCATCATTGGTCCCTTCACAAAGTGGGAGGTATATTTTTTGGACTGTAAACCAGCCTTGGCTGGGGGGCACCAACATATTATTGTGGTTGTGGATTATTTTACTAAATGGGCATAAGCCATTCCTACCAATAAATCTGATGGTAAGACGGTGGCATTCTTCGTATTCAACCAAATTATAGCTCGGTTCGAAATCCCAAGAGATGTTGTCACTGATCATGGTATTCACTTTCAGAATGAAATGATGAAAGAGTTATAATCAAAACTAGGTTTTAAGAAAGATCATTCTTCCCCTTACTATCCCCAAGAAAATGGACAAGTAGAGGTGGTGAATAAATCTCTCAAGACCATTTTGCAAAAAATTTTCAGCCAAAGTAAACCTGACTAGCATCTGATGCTTTACCCTGAACTTTGGGCATACCAAACCATGGTAAATACTTCCAATGGCTTCTCTCCTTTTTAGTTAGTACATGGTGTGGACTCAATTATTCCAATTGAATGTGAAATCCCTTCCCTTAAGTTGGAAATTAATATCCTACCTAACACATCCGATATTGAATAGCACCTCATGCACCCGGAGCGCCTTGATGAGTGTGGGGCTCTTTTTCCCAAAACTTCCCTCTTGCACAAAA
>JASDQU010242820.1:0-25549 GCA_032191745.1 Picea mariana
ATAGGTTAAGGTGATCTGACTATATATATACCATCTGTTAAAGTATTGAAAGCTGTGTAGCAGGTTACTTATTACAGGCTAATATGATTTCTATACTCAGAATTCTATTTTGGAAATATTTATAGTGAAATCATTTTAACAGTTGAAATCATTAACTTTCAATTACAAAGTAAAGTTATGACTTTGGATATCTTATTAGTTATAAATATGTTTGTTTCAAAATAGTTTAGTAGAATGTATAAATGAATTCAGCATCTTGAAAAACTTTCAAAACTCTTAAATTGTACAAACTTAACAATTCAAATTTGTAATTTGAACAATTTTGATAGGATGTAGACAAAATGGATTAGTAAACATGAGCAGAAAAAATACAAAATATAAATTACTTCTATCAAAATTAATGTATCTCTTCTCTAGGGATTTGGAAATTAAACACGGAACATTGATTTAATTTGATATGTGGTTAACTCTTATGAAAACATCAATTATGGCTCATTCAAATTGTTTCAGTTTTAATAAAATAGAACCTTATCAGTGGCCCAATTATGGCTCATTCAAAATTTCTATCATAAAATAGAACCTTAAATTTTAACATAATTTTAATAATTTAAAAAAATTAATATAAATACTTTTTATCTTATAATGAGGAAATTTTTCATAATTTTGAGTCTATATCTTGAATGATTTTAACCCTCCCATGTATACCCCACTAAAAGATTAAACTTTTATTTTGCTCCAACTTTAATCACATATTATGATATTTACATGGCCTATCAACCATTAAGCTCTATTTATATTATATTAATTTTAATAATTATAATATAAATCAGTCTAAATGTTTTCATGACATATTAATTATAGTACAAATCATTTTAAATATACATTTACATATAACATATTAATTATAATATAAGTCACTCCAAATATACACATGACATATTACATATTAATATTTATTAATATTGGATAACCTTTATTTTTATTATTTTTAATAATTATAATATAAATTAGTCTAAATATTTTCATGACATATTAATTATAGTACAAATCACTTCAAATATACATTTACATATAACATATTAATTATAATATAAGTCACTTCAAATATATACATGACATATTACATATTAATATTTATTAATATTGGATAACTTTTATTTTTATTATTTTGAATAAATATGTTTTTATTATTTTAAACAAATATGGATCATATTAATATTAGATAACCTTTATTTTTATTATTTTAAATAAATATGTTTTTATTATTTTAAACAAATATGGATCATTGTCATTCTACTCTTGATGACATCAATGTAAATAAATAAATGTTTTACTAAAATGAAAAAAGAACTTCAAAAATAAGATGTTTTAAAGTTTGCATTCAAAGTGGTTGTGTCATTTTTATAATATATATAGGAAGATTTTATAAACATGGAGTAAGTTTGGAGTTTGGTTAACATCTGGTTACAAATTTGGCACATGAAATGTGATAAACATAAAAATGATCAAACAATCCATTTGACATTTAACATTGAAAGTAACCCATCATAAATTTTTATAAATATAATAACTAGTACGGATAACCCCTCCATACTATAATGCATTGATCCTAAAAAGTTGTGCATTCCTTCATCTTCAACATTGTTGCATCGAGCATAGACAAGAGTGTACTCTATCTTCAACATTGTTAGTTATGCACTTTTTAAAGTAAGACCATGCTAGAATAATAAGAGCCATCCTTGCACTCCTTCTTCTTCAACATTGTTAAATATGCATTTTTTAAAGTAATACCATGTTAGAATGATAAGAGCAAAGGTTATGAAAATAAATAGAGCTTTTCCCATTCAGAATTGAATGTTCAAAATTTAAAGAAGATGAAAAAATTATAATAGTGAAAAAATGCATATAATAATATAATTGAAGTTTATGAATTTACATAAAAAGTAAAATGGAAGACATGAAAAACACAAGATATTAATCATCTCTAGAAATTTAATATTGGTTTAAAAAGATTATTTTGTGGTTTTTTCTTCACAATGAATGGAATCTCTTTTTCAATTCCAACTACTCACACCACCACCATCTTCGAAGTTGGACTTGAATTTCATTGTAGTGTTTATATGTTTTGAAACAATGCATTCATTTTTTTTGAAATAATATATCGTGAAAATGTATATGTTATTATATATTTTTGTTAAATTGCAGATATAGAGATAGTTGAAATATGTAGGAAATGACAATTTTTCATGATTATTTTGGAAATGTTGAATATCAATATAGTTTAAAAAAATATTCATAATAAATATTTAAGTAGAAAGTTGATCAATATTTATTAATGTTAATAGAGCTTGCAAATTTTGTATAATTAATTTTATATAGTTTTAGGAAAATTTCCAAAATTCCTCATGATTTGACTTATAAAAGTGATTGGAACTTTGAAATGTTGAACTACATTACCCCCACATTGTAATAAATCACTCAAGAAAATAATTAAATCTTAAAAATTGTTTTAATAATTTTTTAATGGAACTTTGAAATGTTGAACTAAAGTGCCCTCACATTGTAATAAATCACTAAAAAAACAATTAAATTTTAAAAATTGTTTTAGTAACCTTTTAAAAATAACAATGTGATAAATTACTCAATAAAACAATTAAATTTTAAAAATTGTTATAATAACCTTTTAAAAATAGAAAAGAATGGTTTGTACACTTATATTGAGTAATGGCATATAAGTATGAGTATTATTTAATACTAAAATAGAAATTAGTGTTTTTGTTCAAGCGAGACACTAACTTGGTGTATGAGACTCCCTCTAAATTTGAACTTGTGACATCTTAGGAAACCTATATTAATAGAAGTAATAGAAGACTTGGATATTAATTTCTATAGCTAGCTTGAACTAAATTAATATGCAATATATATTTTTTAATTTTAAATTAATAAAAACAACTTAGTTCAGAACCTCCATCTTTAATAGCTCTTGCATACCTCCCATGGCATTTCATGAAAATCACTTTGTTTATATGCAGGTTTACATGATTTCAATACAGAATGAACAAGCTGACAAGATTTCTTCTACTCAAAAAACAACAGAACGGCTGAATTCTCTTTTAAAGGCGGTCGAGCTTTTTGAAACTTTGTCGAGCAAAATATTTCGCTACGCCGTTCTTCTTTTCACGGAGTCCAGGGTTGAAATTTGGTATTAAAATTACACATGGATTTAAACAAATTTTTAACCTCTCAACGCAGTATTTATTTCTAGGTGATGTCATAACATGTATACGTTATTACTAATAATTAGTTGCAACGTTTTAACATGAATCATTGAGTAATGAAAACCCTCGATCTCATAATGCATTATCATTGCTCCAATGATTTCATGGATATCACCATGGCATTATTGTTTGTTGACTCAATGGAGGGATGATACCTTTTAATGTAGAGTTGGCATGAATTTTTGTGTCGATAGAAAAAAAATTTAGAACTAGTTTAAACTTTATGTGTTTTTTTTCTGTTGGATAAGGTAAATATTAGAGAAAATGTAAATATGAAGGTAGGGATGGGATAAATATTAGAGAAAATTTACCCTCGTATATGAAGGTGGGGATGGGTCAAATATTAGAGAAAATTTACTCTCATATATGGGGGTGGGGAAAATATTAGAGAAAATGTATATGAGGGTGAGGGTGAGGGTGTGGCAAATATTAGAGAAAATGTATTTACATTTTCTCTAATATTTGCCCCACCCTCACCCTCATATATGAGGATACATTTTTTCTAATATTTGCCGCACCCCCACCCTCACAAGTGGGGAAAATATTAGAGAAAGTGTATTCATATATGAGGGTGAGGGTGAGGGTGAGGGTGAGGGTGAGGGTGGAGCAAATATTAGAGAAAATGTAAATACATTTTGGGGCAAATATTAGAGAAAATGTATTCATATATGAGGGTGAAGGTGAGGGTGGGGCAAATATTAGAAAAAATGTATTCATATATGAGGGTGAGGGTAGGGCAAATATTAGAGAAAATGTATATATGAGAGTGAAGGTGAGGATGCGGGTGGGGCAAATATTAGAGAAAATTTAAATACATTTTCAATATTTGCCCCACCCTCACCCTCATATATGAATACTTTTTCTCTAATATTTGCCCCAGCCCCACCCTCATATATTAGGGAAGGGGTTTTTGGGAGGAGCCCACACCCTCTTCTCATTGGGGATCCAACTTGCTACAAAATTTTAATTTTATTCATCCTTAAAAATTTCAAGGCATACTCTATATGTAATTTCAACCATTTAAATGGGCAATTCTATTTATTCTTATGAATTTTTGACAGAATTTTAAATAAAATCAAGAGAAAAAAAAATTTCAAGACATACTCTAGATGTAATTTCAACCACTTAAATCTGCAATTCTATTTATTCTTATGAATTTTTGAGAGAATTTTGAATAAAATAAAGAGAAAAGAGACAAAAGAAATAAAAACTTAGACGACATCTTCTATATATAAACTCAATCACTTAAATCTACAATTCTATCTATCTTTCTGAATTTTTAACAAAATTTTGAAAAATAAAATAAAAATAAAAAAACAAAAAAAAATTAAAAACTTAGAAAATTTAGAATATATCAATATATCAAAGCATCCTCAATCTTAAAACTTAAAACGTTTAGAATATATCAAATTCTTACTTCAAATGCATTAATTCTCCATATGTTTCCTAAAAAGATTTCAAAATCAGAATTTAAATTAAATAAATCATAAAGTCAAAAATCCATTAAAGGATCATGAATCATGGTCTAAAGCTCAGAAAATTATTAAAATTCTGATAATGTAACTAAATCTGCGCGGTTGTCAGTCACTTTAGAGCAATTCTCAGAGCTTCCTGAGCATTTCTGCAACTTCCTGTGACCACAAGAGTTCGATTTCAGATTCAAAAAGACCCAGAATAATACAAAACGGAATAACATATAATTTATAATTCAAAACTTAGCTCCCATTAAAAAATAATAATTATCCCAACAAAAATGCTGGCAACCTTGCGCTCCCTCGGCCTACGTCAGCTTCAATAGCGACGGGCCCGGATATCTCATTTTCGGTTTACTTCCCTGATCGAGTTTGCCTTTTGTTGAACCAGACAGTACGCGTCAGCTTCGGGTACAGCATAACTGTCGACTGGATGGAAAAACGATCAGGTTCGGACAAGATTTATATTAAAAATCCACAAAATTCAGAAAACATTCTAACAATACACATTCTAATAGAAATATAAAGATTATTTAATATTAATAAAAATTGGTGTTTTGTTGTTAATTATTTCTTTTCAAACAAGATTAATATTAAAAATCCACAAAACATTATATCAATACACATTCTAATAGTTTGGTAACAATTATAAATAAATATTAAAATAAAAACTACTTAAGGACTCTAGCCATGGATATATCTTTGAGTGTGAATTACTTAAATTTTGACTAAAAATATTTTGAGATTTTGGAATGTTGTACATGGGAAAAAAAAAAAAAAGTATTTCTTCTGGATATTTAAATAGCTTTATAACAAACCTTGTGGGTTGAAAAATTCCAAGTCTTATTGTCAATACAATGCAATTTTTCCATTGTTAAAGTATATAACCTAAAATGTGGAGTATTATTGTTACAAAATTACATTCTTATATAACCTAAGTTTTGTGTATGGCTTTAAAGTATTCTTAAAAGACTTTAAACTATTCTTATAGATGATCATGTTTCTTCAGAAATGTTGAGCTTTCAAAGCCACTGCCATTGCCACCGCCTTCACTACCATGACAAAACCTCCATCATAGAGACAAATTTGTGGTCACTATCTTCATCATATAGCATCATCTTCACCATCTAGGACCACCTTCACAAGAGGGTTGTAATGATATTCGTGATCTTGGTATCCAAATCATAATTTCACCACCTTCACAAGAGGGCCTTAACAATATCCATGATCTTGGTGTCCAAATCAGAATTTCGAATTAGTTAGCTGAAGGAACAAAGGAAAAAATCCATAATGGAGTTAGTCATATGAAGGAACAAATCCATATTGGAGAAAATGGCAAGTTAATGTTGGAGGAACCATAATAATGCTACAATGATGCTATGCAACTATAAGTTATTCAATCAAATCTTTGTCTTTGTTTACTCTATATATAAAAAACTAAATTTTCCTTACCAGTCGAGTCAAAGTGGAGTTTCTGCTTTAGCATTTATGAGAACATCCAGAATGTCCATGTCTTCCTGCCCAAGTACATATGCTTCCTCCAAATGAAAATTTTTAAACATTTAAAAAATTTCTCTATGATCTAGGTGGGTTGGAAAAGTTCTCTTATTCTATACACACTTATATAAACAAAGCTTTCAAATTGAAATGAAAATAAAGTAGAAGAAGAAATTGGGCTAACGTGTGAACTGGACATCTATACTCCTACCTCTTCTCCCAACTCTTCAGTATTTTATAATTCAAATGGTAGGTGAATGTCTCAATAGAAAAAGAAAACCCCATTCTTTTTAAATACGAGTGTTTTTTTTTTATTGTTACGTTCCTTGTCGAAGCTATTTCTACTCTAGAAGAAAGACCATGGGATATTGATAATATTCACCTATCCAACTCTTCATTTGACGACTACAATCAATCAAGTTCGTTGCCTTGCCATTAGTTACTATAAATGCCGACAACAATTTCCTTTTCTTGAATCGTACATCGGACCTTGACGAACTATCATGCATACACAGTCCTAGTCGAAATTTATATTCAAGCATAGCCCTATGATCAGATAAAAACCCCATGTACTAGAAAACTCCCTAAAAACAAAAAGGCAAGCGAAATGAAATAAAAAACTAGTTTAATTTTACAACTATTCTCCCTCAAGTTGAGCTAAGAAAAAAACATAGAAAAACATAACAAAAAAAAATACATCTCTGATCGATGCAATTTATAGAGCACAACTAACCAAATGTAGAAAAAATATACATTTGGTTAGTCGTGCGCTGTAAAGTGCAACGATCACTAGTAAATTTTCACTTAAAGGGCTGATTCAATAGTGTCAGAGCTTTAGACATTGTTTTTTCATCCAAGTAGTGTTTGTCTCAATTCTATAGTGCTTCTCTCATTGAATGATATGAACAAGATGTTATGTTTCCTATGGAAGTAGTTGTGTGAATCCAAGATCATGCTCATTAAATGGTAGAAGATGTTGAAAGAATGTCTTGTATGCTTACCAATGCTGATACAACATATACAAAGGGAGAAGGAATATAACTTCCTATTTCCCATCCTTCTAACTGCATTATGCTTACTGCCTCCAACTAGTAGATGCTATATGCTTATTGATGTGGTTTATGTGGATGATTTTCTTCTAGCTGGTGACTCCACACATCTTATCCAAGATCTCCCATTGAAGTGTGAAGCATGCATAACATATATGCATATTTACCTTATGAACCATGCATATTTACTGTATGAACCAAGGAGATGATTTTTTCACATTAAAATAGTGTCCAGGAAATGGGGATAATTACACCAAGGCAGAAATATGGAATTTCCCCCATGGAAGGAAGAACCTGAAAATGTTCAACATATATCCCTCCACTTCACTGTTTGACTTTTAAAACACATGAAAGATACATGTAGCCAAATACTGCAGGTCCAAACCAATTATGGAATCTTAGTACAATTCAAAAATGTGCTCAGTGGCCTCTTAACCATTCCAGTAACCTCAAAACTACTCTCATAAAATAACAACTTTGATTCAAACATGGTTGAGTTGCAGGTAGGTCGACTATTACGCATCTTTACTAGGTGTTATTCTAGCGATATGGGAAGGGAGGGTCTAACATACATACATGCATGTCATTCCACATGGTGCGATGGTAATCATCGGTTGTAGTAAAATTTGGGTTTTCACCATGACCGCAGTCCATGTGCCACTCGATACCCTGCTACTTTTTTGGGTGGTGTGAATGCAACAAAATGAAGAGCATTTGGACGATCGTATCTAGGTGAAATCGGATGGCTGAACATATTCCAAGACTAGTTTTTGCCACTTGCAAAAGTAATAATTAACAACTAGATACGTTACTCTGTCCAAGCTCACCTCGTTAACATAAATATATTAATATGTGTTTCTCTACTCTGTCCTAGTGCACCTCGTTAACAAAAATATATTAATATGTCTTCCTCTTGATATAAGCTATTGTCTGTTAGTTAATTTTTTCGGTGGA
Source organism: Picea mariana (assembly GCA_032191745.1). Classification (NCBI taxonomy): domain Eukaryota; kingdom Viridiplantae; phylum Streptophyta; class Pinopsida; order Pinales; family Pinaceae; genus Picea; species Picea mariana. The sequence continues at coordinate 8,251 of JASDQU010242820.1, forward strand.
GTGATTTGTTGTCGCAATATTATCTATGTGTGTGTTAGTTAATTTTGGCACAATTGATCGTCAAGAATAGGTTTTAAGAGTGGTGAAATATTTTGCGTACTCATTTGTCCATGGCCATACCTCTACCTTGCCTTGGAGCCAAAATTGGGAAGACCATGATGACCACTTATAGAAACTAGGTTATACCTTCTGCTAAATGAATGTTGTTTTGGTATGGGCTTCAGTTCGAGCCCATAATCTACCAATTTACCGACATTCTCCATAGATTTTTTTTAGACTAAAGAAAAGGGAGGTGCACTACAAATATTGGTAGATAAATTGGTTTGGGCATTAAGTCCTGTGGGAGGTTCTTATACAACCAAGCTTGGATATCAAGCTATGTTCAATTATGAGCAAGGCCAAAACTATTCATGGTGGTTATGGTAGCCATCGACAACGTTCCCCAAATCTTCTCTCCAATGACCAGCTGCCTCATGACGTTTACACCTAAGTACAACATCCATGTCTCCCTTATTAGTACAAGTACTCTTTGTTTCCTTTTCCCAGCGGTCCTTCAGGTGTTCCCCAATGAGATCAACTCATTCATAATTATGTGTACAAATTGTACTTAGACTTGTATTGTGTTACCTTCATTTATTTCAAGGAAAATTAGACTTGGGTTGGGTGATAAATATAGTCTTCATCTTGATCATCAGGTTTTGGATGGAACAAAAAGGAGAAGGAAAAACAATGGAGCATCTCAGGTCTAATGAAAAAAATAATTTCTTTTGTTTTCCAAGATTGTTTTCCTTGTACAATTTTATTCATCGTGTGTAATGCTAGAAGTTTAACTTCATATATTTATGGCTGCTAAGGTTTGTGATCCATTAATGGCACATCCTTCTATCTGTTCAATTTCCTCTTAAGGTTTCTTTATATTTACTTCAGTTTTGATAGTGTTCATGCTACAAATGAAACCAAAATGTCTGAAAAATTTAGCTGCAAGTTTCCTATAGTGTGATTTCCATTTCTCATCTGGACTAATGCAGTACTAGTATTTTTCTAAGGCTTCTGCTTCACCGACTGGTATTCTTTAAATTATGAAAATAATTTCTTATAGTGATAACTGATGAACGATTTAAATTATGTTTCAAGGATCCCAAAGAACTTCAAGCCATAATGAGTTTCAAGGATCCCAAAGAACTTCAATCCATAATGATCTTTGAATAATCTAGGGCAGTAAACAAATTTTTAATCCGGGAAAGTGAAAAAAAAAAAAAAATTGTTATTTGTTCACTGACCCATATTACTAAAAGATCATTATGGCTTGAAATTCAAGCTCTTGACACTCTGGAATTTATTTCTAGAAAAGGAAATTAGTTATTAACCAACTAATAATGTAGGACATTAATGTAGTCTTACCCGTACATGTCTCTTATAAAAGTAAATACGATATTGGTATACATCATGAAAAACTAAGACAGATGAAAAGCTGCAAAAATGATTTAACAAGTAGAGGGAAAGGCTCAATCATTATTTTAAAATGATGAGGATTTCATTGTTTCAGTTCCTGTGATTAACCCTCATAGGATGTAAACCCTTATATGCAACATTGTCTATCTATGGCAATTAGTTTTTATTCTAAAACAAGTTGTTGGTGATATTTTAGTATTGCACTTCATACTTCCAAATTGATTCAAAACACAAGCTTGAGAACATCCAGCCCTTGAGCCTTTAATTCCCCATCATGATCTATATTTGAAGGTTATTAATTTATTTTAATCTATTAATCTTTTGGGTGCTACAGTGATAGTTTTATGTTTCTATCACTTTGTTTAATAGCCATTGCAATGTTGGATTTAAATCAATTAATTCTATATGAAATTTTTTGTAATACTACTATCCATTCAAATGGATTCTCACAAAGAAGGTTTGGTAACTTGCTTCAAAGACATGGAGAACTCTTACTAGAAGAGTGGATGGTAAGGATGCTCGACTATGACCTAAACTAACCTAAATTGTTTCTAAAGAATTGAATCATGCATTGACAAAACTCTAGCTTCCTAATTGTCTAAGTGACGGCTTGGTCTAAACAAGTCAATACACGGACATATAGGTAGATAAAAAAATTCCACATCTAAGCATATTTTGAGATCTCAATCAAAGATAAATAATATCTTTTAAAACCAAGAAACCAAATCAATAACTAAGTGATCGGAGTTTCCAAATGATCGGTTTGTTGTATTTCAACCACAAACAAGGAAAATGCATAATCTTAGTCTATTCCTACTATTATTTCAATATGTATATAGCTTTAATAGTCAACCATCTGAGTTATGAAGTTGAATGTAGATGATTATTACATTGCTAATTTATTCAACTGAGTATCTATTCTAGGTATCAAATTCATGTCAAACGTATCCTTGCTCTTATTTTAATTTGGGTTCAATTTTAGGTTATGTTCAATATTTGAATGGACACATCATCGTTTCTAATAAAATGGGAGAGTAGAGTGATATGAACAAATATTCAATTAATGTAAATATCAATACATTAGACTCTATTATATAGAGTGCACAGGTTGTTATCAGTTCTAACTTATTCCAAAGATAATTGGAGAGGTTGAGATAATATCTCAACAACACACCAAACATGGATCTCACAAATCCAACTCTCGAACAACCTCCAAAGAATAAGATCACACAACTCACGTAGAGATTGACTCTACTTCTCAATACATTTGCAAGCATATTAGATAAGTAGGAATTATATATTCTAGCACTCTCCCTTAATGACTACTTATCTAAATATCTATGTGTTCATATCTTCATTTGTTTCCTCTTGTACCTCCATCTGATTAATGATGTCCATATAAAAATAAATCCATCTACCGGAATACATGGGTCATCAGTTGTTGTAACCACTAGTTCTCTAGGAATCCTTTTCAGCTACATGGTTCATTCAACCAGCCTTCCTCATACCTGCCCCTTCATCACATCATCATCAGCCTGGATTATTTTTTCGACTTACCCATAACCATGCTCTGGGTTTTCCTGGATTACCCTCAACCATGCACCAAGTTTTCTCGGATTACATGTAACTGTGCTTTGGGTTTTCTCGAATTACCCTCAACCATGCATGCGTTTTTCTTGGATTACCTATAACCATTATCTCTCAAGTGGTTTTGACCACAAACCATCCTTTACACAGTGGCTTTTAGATCACCATGAACTTTTCACATTAGGGGGTATACAATGGTTCAAGTATATAGCATTCTCTAGGACCACTACATCAAAATATCATAGAATTTCTTTCAATTACATTTGTGACTCAATTTCAAAAAACTTAAATGACATAATGGGCCAAGGAGGCCACCTAGGGGAACGCCCACCTGGGGCGGACAAGTCAATCACCTAGGCCCAACATATCTTCACCTTTTGCTGATGAATTAAATATATGTAAAATAAATGGTTCCCTCAGTATATAAGGTGAACCGTGACTCAAATAAATAATTCTTACCTTTTCTTCTCATGCTATGTGTCTCGTTTGTTTTATTTTCTAAGTTTGCATTTTTACATTCACGGCAATTTGGTTTTTAGGTTTTCTGAAGAATAACCAGTGTGCCTTCCTTCATGGATGCCTCTTGGTGACTCTGTTTTCCATGATTTCACCTCTGAGAGAAATATTATCCCATTATCTATCCACTCTCTTAGGGACAAAATCGTTTCCTTCAATTTTTTCGAGACAGAAGGGAGGGCACACCAACTGGGGTTTACGCTCTTACTGGTTTCTCCTTTGCTGGGATGAAGTGAGTGCACCCTCTTCTATGGTTGCATTGTTCTTCTCCCACTGATCCTCAAAGGTCACTCTAAGATAGCCAAAGCCTCTTGGCCACTCTCGGATTATCTCGATTTGGATCCCCATTGCTTGGTCACCCAAACCAATGGTGCACCCTTGTTCAGATTTGCGCCCCTAAGGAGTTTTTGGTTAGAAGCCGGATTATGGTTTGCGTAGTCACATTCTCCTTTAGATCACCTTCTAGGGAAGATCAATTGGTATCAGAGCCTCAAGATCCATGTAAAATCTTCCGATCTTGAAGATTGAGCCAATTTTTGGGGGGGTTTTCATGAAATAGTCCAGATTTTGCCCATTCCAGGGTTTCCATTTTCATGCAAGAATCTTAAAATATCTCATAAGCCCCAAGGGCGCCCACATATCCATTGCAAAAAAGAGGAGTTCCACGGATCTAAAACAATATAGATCTCTCCCTCTAGACCAGTTCAAGCTCTATTGCTTCAGGGTTTTTCATCCTCTGTTATCAAAACAGAGTCCTTTGTTCATCATTGCAAGATAGGGGTACCTTTTCTCTTCAACTAGCCTCACAATGCCTCCACGCAAATATCTTTTGGCAGTCAACTCATATTCCAACACATCAAATCCCATCCAAGATATTGCCTCCGTCCTCAATGAGCTTCTCAGAATGCAACAAAAAAACAATCTAGACCCCTTCTGATTGGACACTCAAATCCAACTACCCAAGTTTGTTGGTCAAACCAATGGATAAATTGTGGATTCTTGGATCCATAGCCTCTCCACCTATTTCAATACATGTCCAGGCCTTACCGAGGAAAGAAAGCTCCAGATTGTCGCCTTGCAATTAAAAGGAATGACACAAACTTGGTGGGATACAGAGAAAGAGAAGACCACATTTGTGATAGATATTGGGGATGCTCCAAAATCCTTTACTTCCAAACCCATTAGAACCCAGGCTCGAATTTCCAAAGCTTTGGGAAATCGCTTCTACCCACCTGGGTATGTGCAATCCTTATGGATAAAATGGAACCAACTTCGACAACTCCCTTCAGAAGGAGTGAAAGGATACATAGACGTCTTCTACAAGATGCACCTCTTACTTCATGTTCCAGATCCAGAAGAGGTACTCATATTAAAATTTGTGGCTGGTTTATTATTTCAATTCCGTTGAGAAGTAGAGCTGTTTGAAAATCCAACTTTAGACAAAACATTTCAGAGATCTTTGGATATAGAAAGGAAAGTCGCTCCTAGAGGACGTATTCCTTAGTCCCTCTCTACACCAACCCCTGCCTCTCAACCATCCAACTCTCATCAGTCAACACACTTTCCACCTCCTTGGGCTCAAAACCCCACACCTAATACAAATACAAGGACACCCTGGTGCTCATTCCACAAAACTACTTCACACAATTCATCAAATTGTCGAATCCTCCAAAATCTAAAAACCAACAAAACCCTACTCACTGATCTCATTGCGCCTTCCCAAGTCGAAGATACCGAATAAGTCCCTCTGGACAATCCCACAGAATTAGATCCCTCACTGATTCTAATGACCCATGAATATTCAAACTCATCCACCCAACCCCTCTTCACCCATAACTGCCAAATCAAAAATGCCTTGGCTTTACTGATTATGGACATTGAAGCCAGAAAAATTTGGTGTCTCAAGACCTTGTCAATTGCCTTAATATGATTACTAATCCACATCTGCAACCCTATCAACTCGGATGGGTCCAGAAGGATGGCCCTCGCCTCTTAGTTTCTAAGCGTTGTCTGGTCACTTTTGCCATAGGCCAATTCAAAGATACTATCATCTATGATGTCTCCCCCTTGGATTGTGCAGATTTGTTGCTCGGTATCCCATACCAAACCCAAAGAAATTCTATCTATCTAACCAAATCCCACGAGTACAAAATTACCAAAGAAGGCCACACTTATACCTTAACTGCAGCAAAACCCAAACCCCCTTCTACCAAAGAACAAATCCTGTATGTACACTAAAACCAATGTGTCTCTCTCTGTTTGGTGCACCCAATAACACCAAACAATACCACTCACCCTATTCCTAAAATAATGACTTCCCTCCTCCACGAGTTTGTAGAAGTATTTCACCTTCCGGAGGGACTCCCCCCCTCCTGACACATTAACCATTCCATTCATCTCATCCTCGGATCTGCTTTACCTAACGCCCCTACTTACCGGTTGGCCCCAACAGAAATAGAGGAAATGGAAAGACAATTGACTGACCTCTTCAAATCTGGACACATCCAACCTTCATCTTCTCCCTGTGCTTCTGCTGCATTTGTCATCCCTAAAAGAGATACCTCATAAATGCGCCTGGTCACTGATTATCGAGCCTTGAACAAAGCCACAATAAAAAACCGTTACCCCCTTCCCCAGATTGAGGAACTACTCGACACACTCCAAGGAGATAAGTGGTTTACTAAATTGGATTTGATAACCGACTACCATCAAGTTCGAATGAATCCAGATGATGTTTGGAAAACAACGTTCAAGATCAAATTTGGTCTTTTTGAGTGGAAAGTCATGCCTTTCGGCCTCACCAACACCCCATCCACTTTCATGAGGCTCATTAATGATATCTTCAGAGAAAATTTGGGTCGATTTGTGGTCATCTACTTAGATGACATTCTCATCTTCAGTCGGACATGGGACACTCACATGCAACATGTCTGACAAGTTCTCCAAATTCTCCAAGAACACAAGGTGCAAGTCAAAGCGAAGAAGTCATATTTTGGTTAGAATTTAGTTCCCTATCTTGTCTTTGTGGTCATCTTAGAGGGTATTCAACTAGATCCAACCTGCATCCAAGCATTGAAGCAAAGGCCTCTACCTTCTTCAGCTAAGGAATTGAAAATCTTTCTGGGTGGCATCAATTTCTATCATAAGTTCATTCCCTCTTTTTCACATCTTTCTCACCCTTTGCATCATCTCTCAAATACTTCTTCTACATTCATCTGGACTAAAGAAGAAACTAGTCACTTTTCTCAGCTCAAATATGCCCTCTGCTCATCCCCTATTTTACATCTACCAGACCTCTCCCAACCCTTTGAGATTGAGTCTGATGCCTCACAATATTCTATTGGTGTCGTACTTAAATAGGGAGGACACCCCATTGTGTACTACTCTAAAACCCTGTCTGAGGTAAAGAAAAATTACAGTACCTATGACAAGGAATTTTATAGTCTGGTTCAAGAGCTCAAACAATGGAGGCATTATTTGTTGGGTAAAGAAACCATTCTGCATATAGACCACCACCCTTTGATTTTCATAAACTCTCAATGGAATATTCAAGAAAAAAGGCACCTTAAATGGGCCTCCTACATTCAACAATTTCACTTAGTCATTAGATATAAGAAAGGCACTTATAATATGACAGTTGATTTGCTAAGTCGACCTCCCACTCTAGTTATTTCCATTCTAGAAGTGCATTGTGCTACTTATGAAACATGGAAAGATCAATATGATACTGACTTTGACTTTTGAGATATTTGGGAAGATTTTCAAATTCCCACAGTGATCAATCCGACCCCCTTCCTAGACTACACTATTCAGTATGGGTGGCTATATAAGTTGAATTTTCTATGCGTTCCACACTCAGAAGACCGCCTCTTTCTCATCAGGGAGGCACATTCTTCAGCCTATGGGGGGCACTTGAGGACCACAAAGACCATCCAACATCTGCAACGCCATTTTCATTGGCCTTCCATTCAGCCTCAAGTTGAAAAATTTATCAGAGCATGTCCATTATGCTCACAATCCAAGCCATCCAAATGGAAGCATGGATCGTATCAACCACTATCGCTTCCTTCTCCGCCTTGGGATTCAATCTCAATGGACTTCCTCAGTGGACTTCCAAAAACCCAAAATAAACTTGATGCAATTTGGGTAGTGGTATGACGCTTCAGCAAAATGGCACTTTGTATCCCATGCATGAAGACTACTACAACAATGAAAACAATGGAACTCTACTTTCGACATGTCTGGCCCCATTTTGGCCTCCCAAGCACTATCATCTCAGACAAAGATTCTTGCTTCCTCAGCACATTTTGGAAGACCATATGGGTGCTATTGGGGTGCCACCTCAAGTTTTCTACTGCATTCCATCCTCAAACGGATGGCCAAACAGAGATTTTCAATAGGGTCTTGGTTCATGCTCTTCGAACTCACTTTGGGCACAACAAACAATGGGACAATTACTTGCACACTATACAACATAGCTACAACAAGGCAACACATCCTTCTACAGGATTTTCACCTTTTGAAGTTTGCTTGGGCTTCCAACCAGCATCTCCAACCGATCTCCCACTCACTTGGGCTCCTCAAGGTACCTTCCATCAACAACAGGAACAACTTTCATCTCAACGATTTCTCCAACAAATTGCACAACGCCATAGTGCAATAACAGAAGCACTCAAAGCATCCCAAGATCATGCTAAGTAGAACCATGACAAACAAAGAACCTTCATGTCCTTTCAACCATGCGATCAAGTCTGGCTAGAATTGGATAAGAAGCGCTTCAAAGGCCACCATCACAAGCTTCTGCCAACAAGATATGGTCTGTATACAATACTCGACAAGATTGGAGAAAATGCGTATAGGTTAGATCTGCCACCACAACTGGGAATCCACAATCTCATTAATGTAAATCACTTAAAGTTGTTTGAGCCTTCCCTCTTGGAGGAACCAATCACCATCACTCATCCAGTGGACAACATTCCTAATTTCCAACTCCCTTTGGCCAAAGACACTATACTGGACGCTCGCAATCGCGCTACAAGACACCAGTCATACACTTCATATTTGGTAGCCCACCAAGGCCAAACTCCAGCTCAGGAAAAGTGGATCACAACTGATGTATTGCACAACAAGTTTCCTCATCTTCTCATGGTATTCGAGATGCTTCCAGATCTAAACAGGGAGGAATTGGGCCAAGGAGGCCACCTAGGGAAACACACACCTGGGGCACACAAGTCAATCACCTAGGCGCAACACATATTCACCTTTTGCTGATGAATTAAATATATGTAAAATAAATGGTTCCCTCGGTATATAATGTGAACCGGGACTCAAATAAATCATTCTTACCTTTTCTTCTCAAGCTATGTGTCTCGTTTGTTTTATTTTCTGAGTTTGCATTTTTACATTCACGACAATTTCGTTTTTAGATTTTTTGAAGAATAACCAGTGCACCTTCCTTCATGGCTGCCTCCTGGTGACTTCGTTTGCCATGCTTCTACCTCTGAGAGAAATCTTATCCCATTAGCTAGCCACTCTCTCAGGGAGCAAATCGTTTCCTTCAAGTTTTTCGAGACAAAAGGGAGGGCGCACCAACTGGGGTTTGTGCCCTTACTGGTTTCTCCTTTGTTGGGATGAAGTGAGTGCACCCTCTTCTATGGTTGCACTGTGCTTCTCCCACTGATCCCTGAAGGTCACTCTGAGATAGCCAAAGCCTCTTGGCCACTCTCAGATTATCCCGGTTTGGATCCCCATTGCTTGGTCACCCAAACCAATGGTGTGCCCCTGAGGATTTTTTGGTCAGAAGCCGGATTATGGCTTGCATGGTCACCTTCTCCTGTAGATCTCCTTCTAGGGAAGATCACATAACTATGCACACCTTCATAAAAACAATATCACAACTCAATCTCACTTTTGTGTCAAATTGGAGGGTGTGTGAGTCCGACGGAATGGGAACGTACACCTCACTTGTCTATAACACCTCCATGCAGTTGTCCACAACCAACCATTATAGTTCCTCTTAACAAAAATCACACTTATTCATAAGGAAAACCAAATCAACACTCTTGTAGGAGAACTTCAGATAGCACCATAGGCTGCAACTCCTCAACGACGGCTCTCCTTCTATGTGTTTCACATCAAAGAGTTCAATTCCTCCTTTCTTTTTCAGCCACAAAACCTCCTTCAAAGGGATATACAAAATGGATGGTTGAATTCTTTTGTAAGTTTCATTCCAGGCTACTGCAAATACCCATCGAATAATCAATCCAACAACTGAAGAAAAAAAAAAACAATCTTTTACAAATAATTATGTGTCTGTACACTGAACGAGATTGTGTTCATATATATTGAATGTTGATGCAAGCAGAGCATCCAGTCTATGTGTGGCAACAGTGAGATAAAATATCTTGAATTGTTGTAATCTCATTCTTCAAATCACACATCTTCATGGTGAATTCACAGAACAATTTGTATTTGAACAACCCTTTACCTACTAGTCAACATTCTCATGCTTGTTTTGGTAACCAATGGATCTCGCCTTACCACGACATATTTCTCTCATGGATTTAAATAGTTGGTCTATATTACAACACATGTACGTTGCCACACAGATCAATCTTAGGTTGCAAATAACTGTGAGCATACCACATAACAGATCCAAAATGTAGAAAATAGATCACATGCTTGGGAAAACTATTTCTTCAATGATAAAGAAACAAATTCAACAAGTCTCAGCTATCCACATAGATTGGGCACAACTGGATTACTCAGTAACGTAGCATAACAAATGTCTAACTCAATGTCCTTTTCTATCCAAACAGCTACGCACAGGTCTGCAAATACCAAAGAGGAATGATTTCCCTTCACACAGGCTCACAAGCAGATAGATCAAACTCACTTCCATAACACGCTTGCCCATATTTCACACAAACGAACTAATGCACGGGTTGCTCCACTCTCTAGCCGGAATGACAGATCAAGTGGTCACCCACAGGCTCGACACTACTCACTCACAATCAATGCTACTCTACTCTCTACATGATCTTGGGCACTCCCGTGAGGGAGTCACTCTCAGACCTGACACTCTAATATCATGATAAAATGGGAGATTAGAGTGATATGCACAAATATTCAATTATTGTAAATATAGATACATTAGACTCTATTATATAGAGTGCACAGGTTGTTATCAGTTCTAACTTATTCAAAAGATAACTGGAGAGGTTGAGATAATATCTCAACAACATCAAACATGGATCTCACAAATCCAATTCTCGAACAACCTCCTAAGAATAAGATTACACAACTCATGTAGAGATTGACTATACTTCTCAATACATTAGCAAGCATATTAAATAAACATGAATTATATATTCCAACAGTTTCAATTTAAATATTTATTTCAAATCAAAAACCCTGCTAGGTGAGTGAATGGTGAAAGTGACATATTCTAACAACTCTTCTTAAAAACATTTTTTATAAAGGCTCACGTGCCCTGCTCTATTACAGCACATGTGTACATGCTAGCTGACCCAAAACAACCCGCGTGTACCTACAAAAGCACGAAAAAAGAAAAGTTGTCGACGGAACACACAACTTTGGGCGAGTTAACTAAACCTTCCGGCCATGCATGGCTAAGGGCTTGTCCAAATACCTAGCTTCTTCTAGCCTATAAAAGAAGGGTTAGGGGTCCCATTTGGAGGAGGATAATCATAGTAAAGAAACTATACCCGATTGTGCATTCCCTTTGTCCCAACCCTTTAGCCATCCTTGTGCAAAGAGAAAGATAGAGCAAAGAAGTTGGAGAACAGTTAAAGAGGAGCCCAAGAACAAGTTCCTGGAGAAATGGCCAACTTCATCATTGTATGTTGATTTGTTAAAGTTAATAATAAAGAAGTACTTTTCCCATCCCACCATATGAGGTTTTCATGATTTATTGCATACTTGTTTATTGAATCTCTAACCCATTAATCTATATATCAAATGCATGTGGAGTTTGTTATTTTTCTTGTGTGAATGCAGGTCAGCCTTGGGAGGAGAGTTGCAGTCAAAGAGTGATCAAGTGTGAGGAATGATCGATATCAAACGCTCGAAATAAGGTATGCTCACTTGATCTTCTTAACTATGTATTTGCTTAAGAATAATGGGGATTAGGTCTGGGACGACGGTAGAAAGTAGAAATCTTTAGGTCTTTTCTACATGCATAATTAAACCCTAAGTGCTAATGCGTAGAGGGATTTCCCACTCACGACAGGAGGGAATTAAATATTTCTCTCTTACATATATATACCGTGAGTTCTTAGGAAAAGGAAATAAGGATGCCCAACGCTCATGAGTCAATAATCCTGTATATAATTAATTGAGTTTGAGTAAACAGTTTAGAATTTTAGTAATTCTTTCACCGTATTCCCGCCATGTTTAATGTTTATATTTGGTTGTCCATCTTGGTCTTTGTTACCTGTGACTGGGCCCTTTTAGTTCCTATAGAACTCTTATGTTTTTGAATTAGGTGCATAGGTGTAATCATGAACTCATGTCATGTCTTATTTTTGTGAGATCTTAAATTCAAATCACAAAATGTATGAGTGAAAAATTACCAAAGTCCACAATATTGAAGAATAGAATATAACAAATATAATCTATAAATATTCTATGTAGAAAAATTTTTCGAGTGATATAATAAAATATATTGAAATATATAATAAAATATTTTAACTCACAAATTTTTCTTTAATGATATAATTATAAATAGCTTGAAAAAAAATATAGTTTTTATCTATTTTATGAACATGTCTTTTTTAAATTAAACATGCTCTTAAAATTATACCAATAAATAAAATTACAAACAGATGTATCAGGATGTCAATAAACAGATGTATCAGGATGTCAATAAACAGATGTATATGGATGCCAAATAAATAAAACTTCAAACATATGTATTAAGATGCCAATAAACAGTATGTGGATGTCAATGTTTAAAAACTTGGAGAAGTTCATACAAAATTCTTGCTTTCTTATTTTTTCATAATAAGAATATTAAAATTTTTGGAGTATCAGTTCTCATAAAAACACCATTTATACTTGGTATCACTCAAATGTTCTAAACTTATTAACAGGAGAGGAGACGTATAACTTTAAAGTTAATTAGGACCAACATGTTAATAATTAAGTTCATTAAGTTAAATGTTAAGGCTAATTAGATTCAATATGTTAATAATTATATCATGAATATCTTTTATTTCGTCATAAAAATATTGTTAGATCTTATAAAAGTGTAGATACTTGGATATATCATAAAATTCCGTAAATATGTTTTATAGTTCTCAAATTATGCATTATAAATTTTTAATTAGATCTTTGTTTTTAATTAAGACTTATACATATCTAATTAAGATTTAAATTCATAATCAAAAAAATTTTATACCTAAATATGCACTATAATATGTAATTAAGATTTAAATAAATTGCTTATTGATTATATCCTTGTTTTGTATCCTTAACCATGAAGAACATCCCCACTATGTTCAATTCTTGACATCATGTCTATTTTGTTTTTGAAGACCAAATATGCATTAGTCAATTAGGTCCATATACATGGTCCATAAAAGTTAAGTGGTTTATAGAACAAGTTACTTACATTTTTTTTCAAATTCTTCGGCAATGGGAAAATCAGAACACGATAAAACAAAATTACATGTGCCATCGTGATAAGAGGGCACATGCACAGGTAAAAGAATGAGTTCCTTCTAATGAGAGAAGCATTCACTTGAAACAATTAATAATGAAATTAGATCAATTAGTACTATATCCAAAGTATATTGAAAGTTTTTCAATGGTAACTAATTAATTTGATAGGCTTATATCTATTGGAGATGGACATATTTAATTATCTTTTAATTATAAATTATAATTTTATGGCTAGCAATTGAATATGCTGGCATATTTTTCGTCGTCTATCCAAATCAATAAATGAGATTTAATATTCATAACTTCCTAGCATTTATGAATGCATCAGTTAAGTTGTTTACTTTTTCACATTTACTTAATCATATTAAAAAATTACTCAATTATCATATTGGGACAGAAATTTCATGGTGTGTGTGAAGTTAGCTAGGAGTCATAGAATACAAGGAGACATGGCCAAATGTTCGCTTCCTCTACATCAGTTAGAATGGAGTGGGCAATTACCACTCCCTGGACTAACTAGGTATACGCTTCCTCGAGCTGACTTTGGATGGTGTGCTACAGTGACATTTGCACTCCCTCTTTTCCATTTCACTTTAATTAATCACAATAGATTATTTCAGTCAAGGGTTTTTCCATATTCAGCTATCAAATGTTGCATAACCTAACACATCAAATTCATAGTAGAAAGTAATGATCTCGACATAGAGGGAATTCTCAAGAACTCCAGACTTGTATCAGTAAGTAGGGCTAATCCCTATCTGGTCATTATATTTCCCTAGATATGGATGCTCCCAGGGGTTGGTATTTGCACCGGTATGTTATGATTCTTGAACGAGGAAAACAAACTTGAAAATAATATAGCATTGGAATTCATTATGTGGCTGCGTGAATATATATCAAGTTTCAACGTGCAACACTTATCCTCGCTAAGCGACTTGATCTTCTTACATTTCAGTCGTGGGTTCACACAGATGTGACAACCCATTGTGATGTGGAATCAAACGTGAGACTTCATTCACATGGAAGCTTCAAGACACCATGTGATTATTCCGTCGAACACAATCGTTTTGGTTTAATTCAAAGACGCTTTGTTCACGTATTCTCTTTCTTTAGGTCAAATAAAGTTGTTTTTTTAATATTTAAATAGAGAATTAAATCTAGTAGGACAATTATTTCTATTTTCATTAACAAATAGTCTATTAAGGTAAGGTATTATGTAAAAAAGAAAATATAACATTGATTTGCAATTCAGATATAAAGGGCGCACTAAGCAGTAGCAGCATAGTGCGTATTGGAAAAATGCATAAGAAGAGAAAACAAATAACATAAGACAAACACAAAATAATCGATTGAAGAATATGAAACAATGTAATTAGGTGTATGGTAAATATGGTAAACTTGGTATAAATGTAAATTTAATATTTTAAAATGATAAAAAGTTATTAGTGAAGTAAATTTGTAATTTCAAGTAAGTTTGTTAATCATTTGAATGTGACAATTAGATGGTCACATAGTAATTTCTTAATCATATTAAGTAAATGTTAAAAAGTAAAAATGTTAACGTAATCCTTTAAAAATGATAGAAAGTTATGAACATGAGATCTAGTTCATTGATTTGGAAGGATGACGAAGACTATGCTAGCATCTTCAATTCATAACCATATAATTGAAATTTATGATTAAAAGATCATTAAATGTGTTCATTTCCAATAGGTGTAAGCCTTTACGATACGGTAAATAATTGGATCAGTATTATCAAGTTA
This sequence comes from Picea mariana, assembly GCA_032191745.1. Lineage (NCBI taxonomy): Eukaryota > Viridiplantae > Streptophyta > Pinopsida > Pinales > Pinaceae > Picea > Picea mariana. Next base: position 23,253 of record JASDQU010242820.1, read on the forward strand.
ATCTCACTAATTAACGTTAGTAATGATTAATGGCTATGTTTCATAGGATAAATAGTTGGACCCGTATTATCAAGTTAATCTCACTAATTAACGTCAGTAATGATTAATGGCTATGTTTTGACATTAACAAAAGATAATCCATAAAATCTTAATCTTCTATTTATTGTTACAACAAAAAGTTATTCTAAACATATTAAATGGTGTCCATAGAAACCATCCTTACCATTAAATCATGTCCATAAAAACCATCTTTGTGATTAAAAGATCATTAATTATTGAATACTATATCAATTGTTAAATATTTATTAGTTATTAGATCTACAATTGATGAAACTTAAACTATATTTATATCTATAAATATATCTAGATAGGAGATGTATCTCTAGGTACTACTTAGGGTAGTTTGTGAGTGTGGAGTTTAATTTTATTTGATGTGGGATTTAGTTCCATATAATTATTGGTTTAAATTATGTGAATATCTTTGTGAAAATACTTTTTGACACCTCAACCCTCTTTAAAGCCATCAAATCATATGGTTATGAGGATACTTTGTGATACCTAGACTACCTTCCTTCAAACCATCAAATGAAATTATATATATATATATATATCAAAAGGAAAAACATTCAAAAGCAAGTAACCATGTTTGGATTTTCAAAAACATTTTTATTCAATTAAAAAGTTCATTCCAAATATTTTAATTTAAATTAAAAAATATTAACAATTTAAAAAAATAATGCAACATAATTCAGTTTGTTACATTATTAATATCTTTTAATGGAAGGTTTTTAAGATGATAAGGCTATCAGTGACATGGATGCCTAAAAGTTTTTAAGATGACAAGGCTATCAGTGACATGGATACATGGATATCTTTAAAGGTGTCCTTCAATATGTAATCACACTTATTTTATTTTTTAACAAATTAGTGTTACATTATTAATATCTTTTAATGGAAGGTTTTTAAGATGATAAGGCTATCAGTGACATGGATGCCTGCAAGTTTTTAAGATGATAAGGCTATCAGTAACATGGATACCTTTAAAGGTGTCCTTCAATATGGAAAAGTGGGTTATTTTGTTGTTGTTTTTTAAGGAAAAAAAGTTCATGGTGAGTGGAAAAGTGGGTTATTTTGTTGTTGTTTTTTAAGGAAAAAAAGTTCATAGTGAGTGTTAATAGAATAAAGAGTTCATGGTGAGTGTTAATGGACAAATTTATTTATCATTGGAATGAGTATCTATTTGTTAAATATTTAACTTTTTTTAGTATTTATAATTAATCAATGAGACAATTAAATTATTTTAATATTTATAATTAATCATTCCTGCAATTAGTATGTGAAATTAATAAAGATCACGATTAAAAACCTACAAAGTTACAAATTTGAGGTTGCTTTTTAATCTCTTGGGTATTTGGAAAACGACGTCTAACTGCCAAAATACATTCTTGAACATCAAAATGTATGATGGAGGTTATTCTGCGAAGCTACTCTTGCCCATAAATCAACTGTTCTAGCTACATAAGAGTTGTGTAACTTTAGAAAATAATTTGGCTTTACAAAAAATTGTTCTCCCTAGAAGCATGCTTATGTTGTTATTTATGTCTTTGTGGGTCATGCTTATGGTTTTCGTAAACGTATGCAATACGGTGTTAGAATGATGTGTAAAGGAGGCCAGGTTTTGTTCTTTTGCTTTTATTTATTCCAAATTTATCATTTTGTTAATGTTTAGTAAGATTCTTTCTCACCTTTTAGACAAGTGTATTGTGATTTGCATATTATGATTTTATGATTTAGTAGCATGAAATTTAATATGATTGAGATGAGTTATTTACATGGGAAAATATCAATTTCATTAAAATACAATTTTAGATATAGTTAACTGTGTCACTCATTAGTTGAGATGTTTATAACAATGAATTTGCTTATTATTAAAATAGATAATTCATTATTTTTGTATTATTATTATTATTATTATTATTATTATTATTATTTTATAGATGATGTCAAAATCAATACAACAATAATTATTTAATAAATAGATTGAAAATATCAATTTTATTGAAATACAACTTTAGACATAGTTAAGTGTGTGTCACTCATTAGTTGAGATGTTTATAACAATGCATTTTTTTTATTAAGGTATACTATAATTCATTATGTTTGTATCATTTTTGTGGATAATGTCAAAATCAATACAACAATGATTATTTCAATAAATGGATTGATTATTTTACAAAGATTTTATTTCAAAAGGGGAAAGGGGAGGATATCACACACACACACACACACACACACAC
>JASDQU010242820.1:25613-43039 GCA_032191745.1 Picea mariana
ATATATATATATATATATATATATATATATATATATATATGTTGTGTAGGATATGTGGGAATGATGTAGTGAAATAGATCAAAACTTTTTTTTGATGCATTGCATATTCACACATCAAAGAAAGGGCCAAAAAGTCATATTGAGGATTAAGATGTGACATTTCAAGAGGACTAAGTAGGGGCCACTACAAAACTGGTCAAGAACATGGTTGTTAAAGAAGAGTTTAATAGCGAAAACAAAGGATCCTCAATTATATGATATTTTTGTATTGTAACCAAGAACCAGACATCATGTTGACCTTGGAGTGTTCACTTGACAATCCTATCTCCAAATTCCTATCCTATTCTAAATGTGTGTTTTTGAAAATGAATGAATTTACTTTTATGTGTATTTTTTCATTTAGAGTTTCAATTGGCGGCATGAACCAACCATGTAGTCTTTAAGTGTGGAATGGGTGAATGTGTTGTGTTTGATTATCGAAAATAAACATGTTGAAGATTAAATTCCTAAAATTGAAAATGGAAGTGAGAAGGATAAGAATAAACCTCCTTCCTTTTTTAATCACATAAAGTGCAAGGTGAGTATCATACATGAACCGTTGAGATGTTCCCCTGATCCCAAACACTTAAACAATAAAGAAAAATAATTTATATTATTATCTACTAACAATAATAAGAAAAATGTGCATAAAAGAAAGTATAATATCTAATTCAATTAAAATTTTAATTAAAATTGAAAAATTAAATTTGCAATGCCTAACATAACTGAAAATCAGTTCTCATCCTAAAAAATAAACTTTAAACAAAAAAATAGTAATCAATTTGAAACTAAAAATGAGAATGTGTGAGAGCCTAAATAAGCCAAAAGCACAATGAATTTTCCTTGAACAATCATCAATCTTCACAGGTGAAGAGGAAACACTTGTGAACCTCCATCTTTGTTTCTTCAAAATTCGTAGATCTATTTGTAGATCCAAAAATGGATTTTTAGGAAACATTTTCATTGCCAGATAGTGGCCCTAGCAGGGGACTTAGGAGAAGGAGCTTGTGTGATTACCTAGGAAGCCAAAGAAGAGAATAAAAGGCGCCCAAAACAACCAAATGAGGTAGAAATTTAAAATTCCAAGCCTAGTAGAGTCACCATATTTTATGGTTGGGTTTTATACCAATGGAGTTTTTTCCCATTGAAAAAAAAATCGACATGCTTGACAAGTTTTGGAAGTGAAATTTTATTTCTCTATCATCGATCCATGGGTATCAAAGGAAAACTTAGGGAGGCCCATGAGTTTCAAATAAAAACCATGGATCTCTTGGAATCAAGGAGTTTTCAATGATTTTTCATTTCTCTAACCTTCAGGGGGATTTATATAAGTTTTAAACATGTAAAGTAAAGCAATGGATACATATTCGTAAGATAAATAGAAATTAATCAATGACTCATACACATAGTACACATAGATTTACACTAGAAACGCTTAACCGGGAGAAAACCAACCTTCCTTGGTGTGCCACCTCTCAACTCTTCATTGTATTAATTTCACCATTTGCAATAAAATATATACAATATTTTAGGTATTATGTAGCTACTAAAACCATAATCCCTTAATGTGGGATTAATTTAGAAAACCACTAAAAATAGAAAAAACTACGCAAAAAAAAAATTCAGGGCATTGGCCCCAATGCTTCATGTAGCCAGGGGGGGGCAATCCTGGACCCCCTTAAGACCCCCCTTTGGGCAGCGCCCGACGCACACACCCAAAAATAACGACAGGTGATAGGATCATTAAACACAGTCGTCAAATCTGATGCACCCCCACACACAAATGCAAAGAATATAACACCTACCCAACAATTTAATGCACTTTCCTAAGGTTGTAGCCACTACTTAAGTTTTGAATAAGGGAATGGATATTTCTCACATCTTCATATTTGAGTAATATAGGGTATATGGTGCATATTTATCTTCCAAACACAATATGGTATAGGCTGGCCAAATCTATGTGCTACTAAAATTATCTTCTATAATGATCATATAATGTCTAAACTTGCTTAAATCCATCTATGAAACTGATTTGCATGACTTCAAATGATTATTGTTATTTTCAACAATATCCATACACAAAAAAAAGCCTCCTCCTCCATTATTGTTATTATTATTGTTTCTCTATTGGTGCTTCCCTCATAACTCATTTAGTAAATTTTCCATAGATCATTTGCTTCTATATTTGTGACCAAAATCAATACTTGTAACTCATATGAACCCAAATCCCTCATCATGCATATTACATTTTTCAAGCTTATCAATCCTAATGTGAGTCCAATCCAACATTAGTTTTGATACAAAAGTCTGTCATAGCTCTTACTTATATCGTGTCACTCATATCAACAACTATGTATTCTATAGACCCCATATCACCACAACTGTTATACTCTCGCATTACCACTATGAATATGAGGAGGAAAGAGAGCAAAGAACTAATTATAAATACTACTAGTGTTTTATTTAGGGATTTTTTTTAGGATCCATAAGTATCTTATGCATACATAATTCTTGGTGAATCTTATTAATTCTTAAAGTGATAACTATAAATTGTTTGACAATATTTTTGGAAAAATATTCAAATTTCAAGAATTTTATATAGTTACTAGAAAAAAAATTGCCAATTTTTAAGTAAAATAATTTTATCCTATAATACTTGGGTGAATTTCTTTTGGAAAAAAATTGAAATTGATGAATAATTTTTTGTGTGATTACAAAATATGAGGGAAAATAGTAAAGAACAATCTATATAAGGAAGGAAAATAGAAAAGCATTGTTTGTGGTATGGAATGGTTGATGTTATATCAAACAAAATACTTGATGATTTCCCTCATTAAACTTATAATCCTAAATATAATAATAACTCTTGTTATCACAACCCCAAAACTTGTAATGTTGTTTTCAACATTGGAAAAATTTATTGAATTGTTGTGAGTTCCCACTTCATCTTTTGAACCCTTCTCATTCTCACTATGTGAAAACATAATAAAAGAACAAGAGTTCAATACAATAAAATAAATTCTAACATTTAAATATGTAATAAAAAAACATATAAGTTAAACAATTTTCAATAGCCTTCCTATGATTCACCCCGGTCATCAACATTTTGGAAGAATATAATATATTTCAATTAATAAATCAATCATCCCAACTATGTATAAGCTAAAAAGACATATTAACAAATAATTCCATTGACCATGGGATGCAATTCTTCCACCATTCTTTCATAACCCTTCTTTAGGGCATGCTTTAGTTATTCCATGATGGACTCATAACTATAATCATTTAATTATATATCCAATAAGAGAAAACCATATTTAATAATCACATATACTAAGATAGTATATTAACATAATAAATGAGATTATATTGACATACTTACAAAGCACCCTCTAGTCGCAAACTTTAGAGATTGGCCTAAAGAATGTGTAACAAATAATTCCTTATATCTATTCATGTGTATACATAAGAAAATAAAAGATCGATGAAGTTTATCATTGTTCTATAAATGACTACAAAAGTAGGTCAGCAATACCACAAGATTACATCAGAGAAAGATAACAAGTTAAAAGAATATAAAAAACAACTACAAGGATATCAAAATCAATAACTTGAAACATGTATCATTTGTTATCATTGTGGTTTTTTGTTGTGGTGTCTCAAGGTCCACTCATGTTTTCATCTCTTCAACAATTCTCTAAGCCTTTTTGAAGTCATTCAATTTTTTTTTAAAATACATATTTATCAACATCAAATAGTCTTTTTTATAGTCTTTTCCTTTCTCAATGAGCATTGATATGTTTCTACTAAACTTGTTCAAAACTATACAAAATGAAGTCACCGATAAAATTCAATGAAGATACATAATTAAATATAAAAGGTGAAGGACTAAAAACATGAATGAGTACATAGAAGACAAATTCAAACATATTTCACCTGATATGGTCTCTCCTCCTAATAGTTTCCAAAAACCTATGAAGGGCTCATTTATTACTAGATTATAAATTTGGGGTCCTTCTATGTAGATGTTGTGATGCTTTCTGCTTACTATCACTACTTACTTTTTCCCACTTTTTGTGTTATTTTTTCAAACATTGTGACTGTGTCAAAACTTTCATTATGGAAAATTGTACCACTTCCATATTTTAAAATCTCTCCTTCATAGGCGACTTGTATATTGTCATTATTGAATGGATTTTCTCTATTTTTATATGATGAAATGGATTTTAGTCTTTTTTCTTCCCCATCTCTACGCTATATGCTCAAACATTGATATGGAAGTCATAGAACAAATACGTGCCATGAAAAATGTAGCATATTTGATTCAATTAATCTCTAAAATTCTCCAAAAAAATCTAGGATAAATCATACCATGTATAATATGCTTAGATCTACAGTTCCTAACACCCCTAGAACTTTCTCCCCACTACAACAAATGCAAGTAATACATATCTAGGAACTCTCTCTAATTTTTTGGTATAATCTTTTAAACAAAATTTTTTTTATTAAGTTTTTCTACAACATAAAATAGAGTATAATAAGTAATGATTAGAATTATAAATGTAACTTGTTGTGAAATAAATACATATTTTTCAATATCATAGAACAGTTATAAAGTATGCAATTACAACTCACCAAGGTTTTTTTGTCGCTACTACCTTCATTGGTTACATTTTTTTACCTTTTATTCTCTCGTGTTCCTATCTTTTCCTACGTCTAGTATTATTAGCTAAGCAATTTCCACTATAATACATATGGTATGTAGATCTATTAATATGACACACCACTAAGTTAAGTACATAAAATACATTCAATAAATTATATGAATAATTTGACATGAACATTAAAATTATACATGCATAAGATCAACATATGCAGAGAAACAAAAGCTAACATTATAGCATTGTTGGTTATCCAAGGAGTTATTGAATTTTTTTTTATTAGAGTTGTTGTTTAGATGTAACATCCCCTACCTCCTCTGGCTAGTTCATCTCTCACACTTCTCCAAAAATGGTCTGACATTTCTCTAAATCAACCAAACTGTAACATCCCAACATATTGTTCGGCCACACTACTCAAAAAATACAATGTGCATATTCTATACTAAACACTAGTCTGCTCAATATCACTTGAAGTAGTGCTCTCATCCTTAAACTGAGTTGGAACACACTAACTTTCTCCTTTAAACACAACTTTAAGTAGTGGAAGTAGCTCAAACAACTGCATGCACCAACATATTAATCACACAACACAACCGTGTGCGAAACTACCCTAACATCATACACCAACTTTTATTTCCCCGTACGCAAGGTCTAATTCTCTGTGTGCACACACAAATTTTTCATCCTCCTGTGCACATAGGATAATTTCATGTGCATCAGGCCATTCAATCCTCTTCTTGAAAAATCATAACCAAAATCACAAGGTTAACTTAATAGACAAGACTATCAATAATTGTCATACTTATGCATGACTACAATATTGAATGTCAGCACCACACATACATGCATAATCGACATTAAACATAATAACAACAATTAATTATATGAGACAACATACAATAATTAAACCATATCAAACGTAGATAAATATGCACATAGTAAAAAAGACAAGCACATAAGAACACTTATCTTTTATGAAATTCACCAATTGCACAAAGAACTCAGACGTTCCTCCCATCCATAGACTTTGTTGCTCATAATCTTCCAGCAACAGGTCACCCTCAAGTTGGGGCTTAACTCCAACAGGGAAAAAGGGTTCCTAGCGACAAGCTAAGGTGTGTTTCACAACAAAATTGCTCAGTCCTAGGTGCCCATTGTTGCAATTAGCCCATAGTCCCTCATTCCTCACACACCTGGCATACCCATGGAAGTGTGCCCCTTCTCTTCTCAGTATTCCTTTGTATTCCCCACTTCCCTTGAAGGTTTACCAACAATAGGTCAAACAAGAAGTCTCTGAGGCCTACAATTAATGCTCAATGCACTAGGGAAAAAATCACAATGATACTCTCAGCTAGAGAGTATGCTCACGGGCCTGACAACTCGTTTATTCAACATAAAATATCTCACCCATAGAGAATGCTCACAAGCTTGAAAATCTTCCTCTTCGAAAAAAAACTCTAATTACATCCTCGCAACTCCTTACAATCTTCTCTGTGAAGATAAGATAATAATCAAATTTTCCATGCAGTCTGGCCCCCTTCTTCTCACAAGATCCTGAAACATGAATATTCATTCTAATTCTCTGAATAATCATAATTCCCAAAATACACTAAGGCCGGAAATATATATTGCATACCTTCAACTTGACACTTGTCACTTTCATAAGTAGCTTAAGCCACTTAGTGACTCATTCCCCACCCTCGGGAACTTAGGATAAAATAATTATCCACATTACACTTTTCTAGAAATATTTTAAAATATTCCTTAAGACTTACGTCCCACCCCCTTTTCCCTTTTCTGGTGGAGTTGGCCCCCCATATCTTTTTGTCTGAGTATGTCTAAGTGAAACGATGTAGTATTATATTAATAACTATGACTATATTTACATTTATAGGTGCACTGACCTATCTGCATCCCGACACACCAGCCTCATAATCACACAGGATCTTCCAACTCAATACATATATAACCATATATATACATTCATATATGACTTATATCTATGCAGACTCCCAGGTCTTTACCACGCACTTACCCAAGTGCACACAATGTTGTGAAATGTGCACACTTACCTAGGTGCATGCAACACCATGAAATGTGTGCACTTTGTCTTTGATAACAATACTTTGGACACTACTTAGGTGTGTGCAACACAAAACTTAGTGCCAATGAGTCACCAGCCTATATGTACATTTACACTTACAATTGGTACCAACGACTCACCAACCTATATGTACAATTACAAAGGGTTTGTGTCTGGGACATTACATTCCCACCCCACTTATTTATGCATTGTACTCAATGCATCATAAACACATGTAGATAACAAAATTTCAAAAATATTCAAAAATATGCAGATACTCTACATGCATAGCATCCTCGTTCTCCCAGGTTGCATCCTCATGGTTGTACCAGGTCCATTGGACCTTTACAAACTCCATGGATTGATTCCATAGTTGTTTTATTTTTTGATCCAATATGCAAACCGCTCACACTCTAAAATCACCTTCTGGCTCCACCTTAATCACATTCCAATCAATAATATGATTAACATTAGTTACGTACTTTTTAAGCAATGACACATGAAAAACATTATGAATACAAAAGGATGTATACAATGCAATCACATATGCGACCAGATCAATCCTCTCTAGGATTTCAAATGGCCTGCAATATTGCACTTATATCTTATAACAATTTCCCAGCTTCAGGGAACTGCGCCTAGCCTTCATGTTTAAAAAAACGTGATCACCCACTTTAAACTCTCTGAGTGTTCTTCCTTTATTTGCACAACTTTTCTTCCTTTATTGGGAAGCCTTTGAATTCTTCCTAATATTTACCATCTTCTCCTCCATTTCCTAGAGCATATATAGCCCAACTACTACATGGTCTGCTCGGTTTTCCCAACTCACTGGCATGATGCACTTTCTTCCATAAAGTGCCTCAAATGGGCTCATCTTTAAATATGCTTGATACCAATTGTTGTAATAAAAATCTACCAAATGAAGGTAGTCTTCCCATTTTTATGGATTATCCATCACATACATATTGAGCATATCTTCAATCACTCGATTTACTCTTTCTGTTTGACCATCGATCTCAGGGTGATATGTTATTCTAAAATTTAAATTTGTCCCAAATCCTTTGAATAACCCTTTCCAAAATTTCAAGGTGAACTTGGAATAACTTTCAAACACAATTGTCTTAGGTATGCCATGTAGCTTATCAATTTCTCGCATGTATATCTCAGCAATGTCGGCTTCCTTGTGCATTGACTTCACTGGAATAAAATGGGTATCTTTAGTAATCGTTTCCACCGCCACCATAATACAATCATGCTACTTAGCAGTCCTAGGAAACTTATTTATGAAATCCATGGTCACAACTTCCCACTTCTACTCAGGAATGGGAAAAGGATGTAGAAAACCAGTTGGAATTATGTGCTCATCCTTGACCTTTTGACATTCAATACATATAGCAATAAAATCAACAACTTCATTTTTCATACCTGTCCAAAAGTATTGTTTTTTTACTGCGACAATTGTCTTTGGGTAACCTGGATGTCCATCATAGGGAACCTTATGCATATCTAGAAATATCAGGACATTCAACTCCTTATCATTTGACACATATACTATGCATCTATACATGAGAATCTCATCCTCTCTTAGCTCATAACCTTCCAAATTCTGCTGCGACATACCTTATTGTAAAGTCTCCCTTATGTGCTTATAACACAGATCCGATTTGGTAGCTTCTAAAAAAAATTCACACAAATCCAAATTATACATGCTAGTGGTTGTATCATGCATCTTGATTATCATGCACCTTCATGTTGAGTGTGCTAGCCAGTTCCTATGATATGCTTTATGTCAAAGTCCACTCACTAAGGAATTCTAACCAACTACTTTGTCTAGAATTTAAACTTGGTTGTCCAAACATATACTTTAGGCCACTATGGTATGTCCTTAGCTAAAATATTTTACCCATAAGATAATGCCATGACATCTTCAAGGCATGCACTATGGCTACCAATTCTAAGTCATGAGTTGCATAGAGCCTTTCATTATGTTTCAAATTTCTTGATTCATAGCACACAACATGTCCATTCTGACTCAAGACTCCACTGATCCCTTCCTTGCAAGAATCCATGCATACAAAAAATCTTGCATCAAGATCAACAATTCTCAAAATTGGTGCACTTGTGAACAATCTCTTCAAGTGCTAAAAACTCCTTGCACAATCCTGATTCCATTCAAACTGCACACCTTGCTTTTGCAAAGATGTAATTGGATGTGCAATCTGTGAGAATCCTTCAATAAACCTTTTCTAATATATTGCAAGTCCCTCAAATGACCTTACCTCTGCAAAATTTGTTGGTGTCGACCATTCCTCAATGGATTTTATCTATTTTGGTTCCACAACTATTCCTTTCATGGAAATAATATGACCCAAATAATGAATATTCCTTTGGTAAAATGAACACTTGCTCAACTTTTCATAAAGATGATGCTCCCTCAAAACCTTCAACACTATCTTCAAGTGCTACTCATGCTCCTGTATAGACTTTGAGTAAATAAGTATGTCATCCATAAATACAATGACAAAATTATCTAAGTAACTTCTGAAATATCCATTCATCAAACACATGAATACAACTGGTGCATTTGACAATCCAAAAGGCACCACTGTAAAATCATAATGACCATACCTTATTCTGAATCAATTATTACTGATGTCTTCTTCCTTAATTCTCACTTGGTGATATCCAAATCTAAGATCAATCTTTAAAAATATATGTGCACCCCGCAACTGATGAAAGAGATCATCTATCCTTGGAAAATGATACTTTTTATTTATTGTTACCTTATTCAACTTCCTGAAGTTGATACAATGTCTCAGCATACAATCATTCTTCTTCACGAACAATACTAGTGCACCCCAAGGTGACACACTTGGGCGTATATACCCCTTCTTCAAAATCTCTTCAAGTTGCATATGCAAATCCTTCAACTCTGGCGTACTCATTGTATAAGGAGTCTTGGATACAGAACCTTCTCCTAGCATCATATTTATAGAGAAATCACTTTTCAAATGCAATCCCGATATCTCTTTAAAGACATCCTTAAACTCTTTCAGTACCAGGAGGTCTTCAATACTTGGCACTATATCCTTAGATGCCTCTTCCATTTTCACTACAAATACTTAGCATCCTTTCCTATATTTTTTCTTCAATTGAAAAGATGAAACCTATCTGATAGTTACAACCCTTGGAATTCCTTGAACTAATATTAAGTTTCCTTCCTCATCCAATCAAGTAAATGTCTTATTGTAACAATCCAGGACAACATGGTGCTTTTCCAACTAATCCATACCAATGAGGAAATCATATGAGCCCAAAGGTATAATATTCAAATCCTCCTTTGTTCACAATCCATTGATCTCCATTGTACATGCCTTAACCATTTCATTAATTTTCCTTTTTGTTGCTATAGCTAACTGCACCAACCAAGGTTTTCCAATATTTCTTCTTGGTAAATGGAATCTTTCCACCATCTTAGGATCTAGATAACTATGACTATCTCCTGATTCAATTAAAATAGAAATTGGTTGTTCATTAATCTTACCTTCCACCTCGATCATGTGCGATTGAAACTCATATTTCTTGTTATTCAACGCTGTGTAAATCCTTGGCATATTTATGCCCATGTCCTCAACTTTTGCAGCTTGTTGTACACTATGCACAATTGTCACTTTATCACCTTTTTTAGGGAAATCTCTGCGCGTATGATTCCCTCCACAACTCCAACACTTAATAGATTATCGCCATGTATTTTTCCCCACTGTCTCTAACATTCTAGGATATTGGAGAGTTGGTTTTCCTTGCACAATATTTCTTAAAAACAGTGGCTTAGCCCCCTTCTTCCTCTGTTCCACCTTACTTTTCATCTTATCTTCCCAAGCCTTTTAGAAAATTGGTATTCCCCTTTGCTTCTCATAAATACACTTAGTGCACCTTATAGTTTCCTCCAATGTTTTTGGATCATCACACTGTATCTTGTCATTGATATTTGAAGGAAACCCCGTCAAGTACCTCTGAATTTTAACTTTCTCATCCTGGATGAATGCGACATATTTCAGAAGATACATAATTTTATTTCATACTCATATATCGTCATACTCCCAAGCTTGAGTTTGAATAACTCCATTTTCTTGTCATCTTGGTTAAGTATTTCTTTTGGAATTGCCTCTTGAACTCCCTCCAAGTAACCTTTTTTTCATCAATGTGTTGTACTTGCACAAATTGATCCCACCACATTGATGTCTTTCCTTTTAAGTTGATAGATGACAATTCTTCCTTCTGCCTACACAGAATAATTATGCATCTAGAAATACTTTCTCATACCCAACAACGAGGTATCTACATCTTTATCCTTCTTGTCCTCCCTGACAAAGGTAGGAGGCTTGATCTTATTCAGTTATCCATGTAGTTCATCACCCCAGTCCTTCTCTTATGCTTTATGATAGGAGATGGACTCGAACTATTATGCATTTTCCTAAAAGAATGCTTTGGTGAGTGAGGTTGATACCTATCAACACTTCTTTCTTCTCTTATTTTCTTATCATGAGACCTGCAAATTATTGACCTACTAAACTCTGTGTCCTTATCCATTTTATTTTCTATTTTGTGCAAGCTCTGCATCAATTTGATATTGAAGTCATTTTTTTGTTTCTTGGTTGTCATAAGCCTTTCATTATCAGCCTTATAGGTATAGACATATATTTTTAGTCATTTTATGGTTTCTACCAATTTCATGCTCTCTTCCTTGGATTCTATACCATCAACACCCAAAATAACATCCAAATCCTCGAATTCATCATCAAGACTATAATTCCTTTGCCCATCAATGTGTTGTACTTGCACAAATTGATCCCACCACATTGATGTCTTTCCTTTTAAGTTGATAGATGACAATTCTTCCTTCTGCCTACACAGAATAATTATGCATCTAGAAATACTTTCTCATACCCAACAACGAGGTATCTACATCTTTATCCTTCTTGTCCTCCCTGACAAAGGTAGGAGGCTTGATCTTATTCAGTTATCCATGTAGTTCATCACCCCAGTCCTTCTCTTATGCTTTATGATAGGAGATGGACTCGAACTATTATGCATTTTCCTAAAAGAATGCTTTGGTGAGTGAGGTTGATACCTATCAACACTTCTTTCTTCTCTTATTTTCTTATCATGAGACCTGCAAATTATTGACCTACTAAACTCTGTGTCCTTATCCATTTTATTTTCTATTTTGTGCAAGCTCTGCATCAATTTGATATTGAAGTCATTTTTTTGTTTCTTGGTTGTCATAAGCCTTTCATTATCAGCCTTATAGGTATAGACATATATTTTTAGTCATTTTATGGTTTCTACCAATTTCATGCTCTCTTCCTTGGATTCTATACCATCAACACCCAAAATAACATCCAAATCCTCGAATTCATCATCAAGACTATAATTCCTTTGCGCATCTTCCATGTTTTTGACCTTTTGCACTGACTATGTCCTACTCTAGCCGCTGATAATTCTACAAAATGTGAAGACAACAAGATTTGTTAGGTGAATTCATGAGACAAATTCATGAAAAATTTGCACCATCTTATTAGAATCATGTCATTCGAAACCCATACGTGTGCCAGTATTCAACACACACCAATGCGCGATGCAAATTTCAACATGTGCCAAATTCATTCCGTTCAAAACCAAACCTTTAGTGCACACACCCACGCACCATTATTCACTACGCAGTTCCAATGCTGCACTCTGCAATATCATGAATTTAGTGTGCACATTTGTGCATTCTTACTTAATGTGCACCATGGCCACACTGAAATTCCAAATTCGACCACTTTCCAGTCCAACATTTTCCTTGAGTATAACTCATCTCATGCAGGATTAGCGTTAAAACTAGAGCTCTAATGCTTCTTTTCTACCTCTATCCCATACAAGTCGAGTGTTGAACCTCTCTCTAATACCACAATGTAATGTCCCCCTCCTCCCCTGGCTGGGTCACGTCAGACACTTCTCCCAAAATACTTTGATGTTGCTCTGAATCACCAAAATGTAACAACCCACCATACTATTGGGCCATGCTACTCCAAAACTCCACTACGCATATTCTATACTAAACACTATTATGTGTGGTATCACTTAAATTAGTGCGCTCAACCTCAAACTGAGTCACACCACACGTTCTTTCTCCTTTAAACACAACTTTAAGCAACGAAAGTAACTCAAACAACTGTGCACACCAACATACTAATCACACAGCACAACCATGCATGAAAACACCGTGTCATCATACACCAATTTTGATTTCCCCATGTGCGAGGTATAATTTCTTGTGTGCACACATGAATCACCAGCCTTCTGTGCACACGGGATACTTTCTTGTGCACTATTCCATTCAATCCTCTTCTAGAAAACTCATAACCAAAATCACAAGGTTAACTTAACAAGAAAGACTAACAATAACTGTCATACTTATGCATGACTACAATACTGAATGTTGGCACCACACTTACATGCACAGGAAACATTAAACAAAATAACAACAATTACTTATATGTGACAACATACAAGAATTAAACCATATCAAACAGAGATAAATATGCACATAGTAAACAAGACAAACACATAAGAACGTGTATCTTTTATGAAAGTCACCAAGTACGCTTTGAACTCAAATGTTCCTCCCAACCATATACTGTGTTTCTCATAAGCTTTCAACAAAAGTTCACCCCCAAGATGGGGCTTAACACCACCAAGGAAAAAGGGTTCCTAGCGACAAGCTAAGGTATGATTCTCAATAGAATTTCTCAGTCCTAGGTGCATGTTGTTGCAGCTAGAACATAGTCCATCATTCCCCATATACCAGTCACACCCAAGGAAGTGTTCCCATTCCCTTATCAACAACCCTTTGACATCCCCACTTCCCTTAAAGGGTTACCAAGAAGAGACTAGACATGGAGTCTCTGATCCCTATGACTAATTTCCAATGCAAGAGGGAACAATTCTCAATGATACTCTCACCTGGAGAGTATTCTCATGGCTCTGATAACTCGATTCTTCAACAAAAAAACTCTCAACTAAAGAGACTTCTCATGGGCCTGAAAACCCACCTCTTTGACAATAAACTTTGATTACAAACCTACAACTCCTTACAAGATTCTTTGTGCAGATAAGGTAATAATCATATTTTCCATACAGTCTGACACCCTTCTGCTCATGAGAGCCTGAAAAATGAATAAGCATTCCCTGAATAATTATCTGAATAATCATAATTCCCAAAATACACTAAGGCCAACAATATATAATGCATTCCTTCTACTTGACACTTTTCACTTTCAGAAAGCGCTTAAGCCACTTGGTGACCCATTCCCTACCCTCGGGAACTTAGAATAAAATAATTATCTACATTACACTTTTTCAAAAATATTATAAAATATTCCCTAAGAATTATGTTCCACCCCCTTTTCCCTTTTTCGGTGGAGTTGGCCCCCCATATCTTTTTGTCTGAGTCTGTCTGCATCTAGGGATGTAATATTATATGAATAACTGTGATTATATTTACATGAATATGCAAATTGGCCTATCTGCGTCCTAGCTTAGCAGCCTCATAATCACACAGGATCTTCGACCTCAATACATATACATCCATATATATACATACATATATGACTAAGCTCTGTGTGCACTCCCAGCTCTTTACCATGCACTTACCCAAGTGCACAGAACAATGTGAAATGTTCACACTTACCGATGTGTGTGCAATACTATGAAATGTGAGCACCATGTCTTTGATAACAATACTCTGCGCACTACTAATGTGTGTGCAACACCGAAACTTAGTGTCAGTGGCTCACCAACCTATATGTACATTTACACTTAAAATTGGTACCAATGGCTCACCAACCTATATGTACAATTACAAAGGGTCCATATTAGGGACATTACATTAGCATTTCTTGATTAGATAACCTGGCTTACCCTCCTATCAAATGAATATTAAAAACTAAAGACGTGTATTGTCCCTTTCCAAATAGGAGTTTCAGAGAGGAGTCTTAATGGTCTAAACCGCCCCGATAGACTATAGATAGAGCCATAAAAGGGGTAAAAAAGGTTAATAGAGGTCACTCCAGTCACAGATGTTATATTCAGAAAGTGATATTGAGCTAAAAAGGGTTAAAAGCGCTTTTAAGTCATTATGAGCTAAAAATAGAAGTCAACAGTGAATTAGGGTTTCAGCAGTGATTTAGGGTTTTGGAAGTCAATAGTGAATTAGGGTTTCAGCAGTGATTTAGGTTTTGGAAATCTATAAAGGAAGGGTCAGCGACCTAATTCATCATTATGAAGATTATGAATTGTCATTGAGGAGAGAGGTGCATCTCAGGAGAGATAGTTCAGTGGATTCCAGGAGGAAGACACTGGTTGGATGATTTCAGTGTTGAGAGACACACCCTAGTCACCAGGAAGATCATTCAGGTCTTCCATCATTATTCAACAGTAGTTACATAGTGTTCAATAGCAAGGGTGCATTCATCCAGAGTGAGGGTGCAACTTCTGAGAGGGTTTTGGGTCAACTTACCCCATCCAAGGGGAATTCTTAGATTTCCCTCTGACCCATTTGAGAGGAGGGAAAGGCACATATTTTTCCTAGTTCTTCATCATATTCCGGCGGAGGAATCAACTAGGATGCATTTTCCAGACTGGGACGTGCAACACTTTTGGAAGGCACATCTGGGGTTCTAGAGTGAGCATCAAACCAGATTCAGGGAAACCCTTCCGACCCATTTCCCAGTAGACCAAGGCGGTTGTTTTGAGACATATCTCATCCTATTTGGATGGTGGAATAATTAGGACACATTTTTCCAAAAGAAGAGGGGTGCATTTCCCCAGGGGTATCCATCTGGGGTCCAGACTCATCAGCAGAGGGGTCCGACAGATACCAGTACTGAGGACTAGAGCATGGTGCATCATTTGGGACAATTTCCAGGCCATTCTGAGAAGTATATCTCCTAGGGAAAACTTTCCAAACTTCCAACAGTTACCGTCAGAGCTGCCATATTCCCAGTGCACCCATTGATCCTGCAGCACTCACATATTCTGGGTATTATATTTTAGTTTCTTATTTGTATTCCGGCTAAGATCCTTTTGTCTTTTGATCTAGTCGAGTGTTGTTATTTTACTCATCCGCATTTGGCCTATTGTAACCCGTAGAGATATCATAATACAAACTTTGCAGTCCTTTGTCACATTTATTATTTGTATGATCATTTATATATGTTGTAAACAATAGATCCTACATACACATTAACAACATTTCCTAGATTAGCCAAGTCAGGAACATTACAATGGTATTAGATCTTTAGTCCTGCCAGCCTGTGACTAAAGACAATGAGTGCAGCAGAAGACCCAGAGGGTTGTGAACACGAAGGTGACGAATATGTCACTTACAACAGGCATAAGGAAAGAATTCATAGGCCTAAATTTTTCCCTTTTCCTCCTAGTTCAGAGGAAGAGGAAGAGGCACACAGAGAAGAAGAGAGAAGGGCAGAGCGTGAGGCTGAGCACTAGGCAAAGAGGATGTTAGGAGACATATATGAGTGACTAGAGGGTAGTGGAAAGGCCCCCGTAGATCCAGAGATAGCTTTCATGCAGGTTATCAATGATATGTTAGTTAGTCAATAGGCCATGTCTCAGTCCTTGGCACAGGTGGTTGATAGATTGGCTAGAGTGGACACCCTAGACACACAAGTCCCGCATGCAGCACAGGGGAACTCAAGAGTAGGCAATAGACCCTAGTCACCCTCTCGCACATACACCTCTGTGAGTAGGATTCCCAGACCCTTGTTTCCTAGTTTCTAGAGGGCACCCCTAGTAGCATCACTGCCACAAATAGCACAAAGACCACCCACTCGTGCAGAGGAAATTAAAAAGTATAGGAGGGAGTACGCAACATTGGGTCATGACTTCCATCAGGACATGACCCTAGTCGAGTATTGTGGACTCAGACTCAGGAACCATCCCAAAGAGCTACAAAGAGGAGGATCACAATAGCAGCAGGGGCATAACATGGATTTCATCCAAAAAGTTGGTAAACTCACCATACCTTCTTTCGAAAGATCGTCCAAATGCACTACCATAGCTTGGGTACAGAAGCTAGACACATACTACAATCTCAACCAGATGACTGAGACAAAGGCCACAATTTCGTGACCTTACACTTGGAGGGTGAGGCACATGAGTGGTGGTATCATGGATTGGTGACATTGGGTCACAGTTTCATCACTTCCTATAGGGAATTCACAGAGAGGCTCATGGATAGGTTTGACAAGAGGGATCTTGAGATCCACTTCAGGGATCTAGCCCAGTTGAGACAAACTGGCACAGCAGAGGCATTCATCACGAAGTTTCAGTGGGTAGTCGTGGTAGTGACAGATATATCAGAGCCCGGGATGATCATGCTATTCACAGAAGGACTCATCGAGCCTTTGAGAGGATGGGTGAAGGCATATAGGCCTCCCACCTTGCAATATTCCATCCTTTGCACTCGATATTTGGCAGAATCAGTGCCAAAGAGTAAAACCTTTTCCAAACACTTTGTACCCCAGAAGGATCGAGACAAGAAGCCATTTCAAAGAGAATGGAAGGTCAAAGAGAAGTTG
>JASDQU010242820.1:43139-76559 GCA_032191745.1 Picea mariana
ACCAGTAGTCCGACAGTTGCCTGAGAAGGATAACAGGAGGAAACCAACAAAGGGAGGAGTTATAGTGACCCTTTCTAGTGTTCCCAGGTATGATACCCTCTGGATCAGAGGGACTATTCAGGGGCAATGGGAAATCACCCTGATAGATGATGGGGCCACCCACAACTTCATCAACACTTCACTAGTATCGAGATGGGATTCAGAGACCATGACAAGAGGAAGGTTGTTCTAAGAGGTATCTCGACGGGATCACCCAAGACAGTTTCAGCCAAGAGGATGGAGAGGATATTCAGACATGAGGAAGTATCATATGTCGTCGATTCTTTGATCACTATGTGAAAGGATTTAGAGGGTCAACAACAGTATCATATAGAGATCAAGAATTTGTTGGGACGACATCAACAGGATTTTGAGTCGATTCCACCAGGGAGACCACTTGACAGGGGGTTTGATCACGCCATTGAGTTGGAAGGGGGGGCCAAACCGATGATCACCCCCCCCTATCGTCATCCTAGGAGGTTCAAGGATGAGATAGAAAAGGAAATCAAGGAATTGCTAGCTATGGGACACATCAAACCGAGCAGTAGCCCATTCGCTTCTTCAGTTGTCCTAGTTTTGAAGAAGGATGGCACCATGAGGATGTGCATTGATTACCGATCCTTGAACAAGAAAACCATCAAGAACCAGTATCCTATCCCACGCATTGACGAGTTGTTGGATGAACTGCATGGGGCAGTTTTCTTTTCAAAGATTGATCTACGCTCTGGGTATCACCAGATCAGTATCCAAGAGCAGGACATAGAGAAGACAAAATTTTGATGTCACTTTGGACATTTCGAGTTCCTGGTTATGCCATTTGGGCTAACCAATGCACCCGCCACATTTCAGTCTTGCATGAACCACATATTCAGGGATCGGTTGAGGAAATCAATCTTGGTTTTCTTCGACGACATCTTGGTCTACAGCAAGACATGGCAGTAGCATATGAGGCACTTGGATGAGGTATTGAGCATCATGAAGAAAGTGTCATTATCTTCCAGAGAGTCCAAGTGTGAGTTCGGTATGATAGAGCTACTTTACATAGGCCATATCATCAGTGCACAAGGGGTACAGGTGCACCAGGAAAATATCAATGCCATTATGGACTGGCCAATGCCCAGGAATGTAACAGATTTGAGGAGTTTCTTCGGGCTATGCAGCTATTACAGGCGATTCTTCTGGGGTTTTTCTCAGCTTGGAGAACCATTGATGGATCTTATCAAGTATGGGGATTTCATCTGGACCGATGAATCATAAAATCCTTTGATCACATGAAGGAAGTCATGAGCACTTGTCCAATATTGGCATTACCAGACTTCACCTTGCCATTTGTACTAGAGTGTGACAAATTCGGTGAGGGTATCGGGGCAGTTTTGATGCAGGGAGGACACTCCATTTTATTCAAGATAAGGAAGCTCATTCATCCCGAGATGTTTTAATCCATTTATGATAAGCAGATGTTCGCAATCATGCATGCCTTGACCAAATTCAGACAATATTTGGTGGGAAGAAAATTCGTGGTCAAGACGGATCACAATAGCTTGAAGTATTTCCTTGAGCAGAAGGACCTCAGTGAGCGCCAACAGAAATGGGTGACGAAGGTACAGGAATTTGACTTCAACATAGAGTATGTCAAGGGGAAGAATAACATTGTGGCTGATGCACTATTGAGGAGACTTGTGGTCTGTTCTTTGATGGAGATTTCAACAGATTGGAAATACCACTTATTAGTGGAATATTCCAAGAGCAAGTTTTCTTGTGAGGTGATGGATGGACAGATACAGGATGACAGGTATAGGGTCATTAACAATGTCATATTCTACAAGGATAGAGTCTACTTGGTGCCAGATTTGGGGCTCAAGAAGAAGATCCTCACAGCAGTTCATGATTCACCACTAGCAGGTTGTCAGGGGTTCTTCAAAACCTACAAACAAATTAGGGAGAGTTTCTCATGAAAGGCCCTCAAACAGGACGTTATGAGACATGTCAGTGAGTGTGTGACTTGCCAGCAAAACAAGTCAGAGCATGCTATTCTAGCAGGGCTACTTCAGCCACTTCCCATTCCAGAGAAGAAATGGGAGAGTATATCGATGGACTTCATCATAGGTGTACCCAAGGTCCAGGGTAAGGATTGTATCTATTTAGTGGTCAAAAAATTGACCAAGTTTTCTCACTTATATGCCATACCGACAGAGTACAATGTAGTTCATGTAGCTGAGTTGTTCTTCAGGGAGGTCTTCAAAATTCATGGGTTGCCGAGGAACATCGTCAGTGACAGGTACAGACGGTTCATGGGGAAATTATGGAGAGATTTATTTCGGTTGGTGGGTACAGAGCTGAAACCCAGCACCAAATATCACCCTCAGACAGATGGGAAGACTGATATTGTCAACAAGTGGGTTGAAGTATATTTGAGGAACTACGTAGGTGGACAACAAAGAACATGGGTTAAGTGGCTACATCTAGGAGAGCATTGCTACAACACCACTTTCCACATGTCCATTGGTATGACACCCTTTCGAGAATTATACGTATATAATGATCCCACTTTGGTAGACTTGTTTTTTGGGGAGAGAAGAGCTCCCAACGCCAAGGCTTGGGTCATAGAGAGTAAAGATATTCTCAAGTTGTTGAAAGAGAACCTCCAGATGACACAGAACCGACAGAAGATGAGTGCGAACAGGAATAGGATAGAGCGCATCTTTGTGGTTGGGGATTTGGTTTTCTTGAGACTCCAACCTTACAGACAGTCATATCTGAAGAAGAGTGGGGTCGAAAATCTCAAGCCCAGATTTTATGGCCCTTACAGGATCATGCATCGAGTAGGCGAGGTTTCTTATGAGTTAGTGATTCTAGAGGGGATCAATATTCATAACGTGTTCCATGTATCTTGCCTCAAAAAGCCAGTGGGACAATTCATTATTACATCAGAGGAGCTTCCCCCATTGGATGAGGAGGGACAGTTGGAGCTGGTTCCAGAGAAGGTGTCGGAGTTTCGGGAGAAGAAACTGAGGATCAGGGTCATCAGAGAGTGTTTGATCAGATGGAGAGGGCTTCCAGTAGAGGACGCTACTTGGTAGAGCGAGCAGTTGTTGCAACACCCTGGACTGGTATTGCTTGAGGACAAGCAATTTCAGGAAGGGAGGACTGTAATGTCCCTTTCCAAATAGGAGTTCCATAGAGGAGGCTTAATGGTCTAAACCACCCCGTTAGACTATATCCAGGGCCAGAAAAGGGGTAAACAGGGTTACTAGAGGTCACTCCAGTCACATGTGTTATATTTGGAAAGTGAAATTGAGCTAAAAGGGCTAAAAGCGCTTTTAAGTCATTATGAGCTAAAAATAGAAGTCAACAGTGAATTAGGGTTTCAACAGTGATTTAGGATTTTGGAAAGCTATAAAGGAAGGATCAGTGACCTAATTCATCATTATGCAGATTATGACTTGTCATTGAGGAGAGGCACATCTCAGGAGAGACAGTTCAGTGGATTCTAGGAGGAAGACACCAGTTGGTTGATTTCGGTGTTGAGAGACACACCCTAGTCACTGGGAAGATCATTCAAGTCTTTCATCATTCTTTAGCAGTAGTTACATAGTGTTCAGTAGCAAGGGCACATTTATCCAAAGTGAGGGCGCAACTTTTGAGAGGGTTTTGTGTCGACTTACCCCATCCAGGGGGAATTCCGAGATTTCCCTCCGAACCATTTGAGAGGAGGGCAAGGCACATATTTTTCCTAGATCCTCATCATATTCCAACAGAGGAATCAACTAGGATTCATTTTCCAGACTGGGACGTGTGACACTTTTGGCAGGCACATCTAGGGTTCCAGAGCGAGCATTAGGCCAGATTCAGGGAAACCCTTCCGACCTATTTCCTAATAGACCAAGGTGGTTGTTTTGAGACATATCTCGTATGATTCCAACGATGGTATCACTAGGATGCATTTTTCCAGAAGAAGAGGGGTGCATTCCCCGAGGGGTATCCATCCGGGGTCCATACTCATCAGAAGAGGGGTCCGACAGATACAGGTACTGAGGACTAGAGCAGGGCACATCATTTGGGAGAGTTTTTAGGCCATTCCAAGAAGTATAGCTCCTAGGGTGAACTTCCTAGACTTCCAACAATTACTGTTAGAGCTTCCATATTCCCAGCCCACTTATTGATCCCACAACACTCAGATATTCGGGGTATTATATTTTAGTTGCTTATTTGTATTCCAGCTAATATCCTTATGTCTTTTGATCTAGTCAAGTGTTGTTATTTTATTCATCCACATTCAACCTATTGTAATCTGCAGAGATATCATAATACAAACTTTGCAGTCCTTTGTCGCATTTATTATTTGTATGATCATTTATATGTTGTAAACAATAGATCCTACATACACATTAAAAGCATTTCCTAGACTAGCCAAGTCAGGAACATTACAAGATGGAGAATGCCATCTAGAAGTTGCAACTAGATCCTCAATAAGGTGCAAGGAGAATACACTTGCTACCATCAACAACCAATGCAAAATGACCAACAATGACAACATCAATATGATCACGATGATGTTTCAAGCAACTCAATATAGAGTAGTAATATACATAACCAATATGTCTCCAAACTGTTCACACATGCCACTCTAGAAAAATTGAAGCAATAGAGATCTAACTACAAGGAAGAACCTCCAAATAAAAAGGCATGAATCATCATGGAAAGTCTGAAATGTGTTGAAGACAAATATCTCCAAGAATACATGAATGATAGTAAACAATGAATTTGAATGTGATCCAATAGGATAAAAGTGTCAACGACCAATTGAAGTTCTTCAATCAATAAATTGAACGTGATCTCACAATGATCATCAAGTTCAACAAGTGCTCAAATATGCACCACATGCAATGTAAAATGATCTCCCTTAATCTGACAAGGTGAAATCTTCTTCACGTTGGTTTGGAATATCCACAGTATTGTTTGTTAGGGGTCAACGTTTTCCTCCTCATCTCATCTCATCCTTAGCTTTGTGTCCTAAAGATGGATCATGTTGTGGATTTGAAACATTGACCCGTAACAAACAATATTGTGGATATTTCGAACCAACATGAAGAAAAATCTCACCATGAAAAAACGTGAAATTTGATAAAGAAATCAAGGTTCCACCATTTGTTTTGACTGCAAAGAATAATCGACCATGGTAAAATTGCAATCCTAGAATAAGTATGAAACATTGTCACCATCAAATAGATAAAACTTATGTACTGAAACAAAATGTATCCATTCAATCCATCAACCAAGTTTCCACAAACATAGTCCTGGTCAATTAGTCGACTTAGAAAACAAGACAACACGGTCCAATGGATTAGTCGATGAACATATAAAAGAATCAATGTAAATAAAGAGGAACATTTTACAACCATACAGTCGATGATACACATACGTATGAAGTCCTCAAGAATATGTTCATATTATTCCATGTCCATGCATCAATCCAACAACAATCTATCCTGGTAGGTGGAATTGGTCCATGGTTCTATCTTTCATGTCTTTTCTACAAAGTGTTTAAGGAAGAATTTCCATTTTTCCAAGAAGTTTGATTCCTAGGTAAATTTCTTTGATTCTTATGAGGGTGATGATATGTAATAGCTTTATATTATGCGAGATCAAAGCATGGTGTAATAAAAAGAGTACAACCCTATACATTGACAACATTTTCATTCGCAACAACATTTTCAAGTTCTCGCATATCCACTTCATTAACATGTTCAGGACAATCAATAGTAGGTCACTCTTCCAGCAACTTAGTATGAACTTCAACTGCAACAAAGATGAATTTCCTAGATTCAACAATGCCAAGTGTAGATGGTGAAGTAGTAGTGGCAGAATCGTATCCAAGACATGCTCTAGATGTTTCTATATTAGGGGTAATAGGAATAACACTTCCTTTTCCACTCTCCCCAAGTCCTCCTTCGGTATAGCCCATTTTTCTCAATATTTGGGACCCAATACCAGTAGTGTGATTTTCAAAGATTGGAGAAACAACATGATGATTGGTCAATAAACCATGAGATGAAACAAAGTCATTAACATTAGTTGTCTGACAAGCATTAGTGTTTTTCTCAACACTTTGCAATCAACTTCAAGTTTTTCTAGCAATCTATGAATATTATGATCTTTCTCAATCAACTGCAACAACAAGGAATCATGAGCCTCCTTCAAATCTTGATATCCATCAAATGATCTAATGGTATTTTATTGAATAGGTGAATCTTCTTCACGAAGCTCATCAAAAAAGGCCTGTAATTTTTCCACCTCATTAGCTAGCTAGGAATTGGTATCTTCTAGCTAGGAAATTTCTCCTTCAAGGAAACATTTTTTGAATGAGAGATGGATTTAACTTCCTCTATATAATAGGTAGAAACATCATCAGTCTTGTAATTCATCTTGAGGATAAAGTTTTCCATACAATAACTGGGTTTTCTTCAACTTTTGTATGTGCCTATAGACTATCTGAGATAGTTTTCCCAATGAAACATCTTACTTGTTCACAGTGATCCTCCCATATAGCTAATTCTTTGGTATTAGTGGGTTGCTTGTTGACACCATTGACTATGTGCTAGATATTCTCCCCCCTGAGATTATCAAACATCTTTCTCTTCCAAGAAAGATAGTTAGGGCCAATTAACTCATGAACTAAAGAAACCTTTGAATTTATGATGAGTAAATCTAAGAGATGGAAAAACTAATGCAAAGAAAATGCACTCAAACCAAAGTAGAAGAAGTTGAATATGTTCATGTGCAACTATAGATCTGAACGTGAAGGTTGTATATATACAATAAAACTGAGGAAACAAAACCCCATGTTTTCAAGAATACCCCAACAAATGAAAATGACCACTCATCAAATGAATACGCAACTAGATCTACAAACCTTTAGTGAATAAATTGTTATCTGCTATAGATTAGGAGGTACTCTACATGTTTTGTCTTGTATGTGGAAGTAGCCTTATATTTGCACTACTAGACACTTGACTTTGTAATGGGTTTTTATAAAGTTGTAATAAAGTGTTTCTTTTATGTAAGTGACCTTTTATTAAGTGTTCCTTCTAATATTAAAGTGACCTTATTTCATAAAGTGAACTTATGTTATAAAGTGAAATTGTACTTTAATATTTTAAGTGATTTATTTTGGAGGGAATGAATCATGTCACTTGATCTTGTAAAGGCAAGATTAGATCTTGGCCATTGGATTTAGGGATGGAGAAGGTGAAGGGTCACTTTCAGATTATAAGAGAATACCTAGGGTAGTGTGCAAGACAAGAGAAAGAGAGGAAGAAAATTGAGAGAGAGAGAGAGATAGCTTGAAGAGGAAAGGGCAGAAACCGGGCACATTTACCAAGAAGAAAGAGGGCACAAATCCCAGGACATTTTTCTATGTAACTATAATGGAGATTTTTGTTGTTTTGGAGGTCATACTATATGAATCGGTACATTCCATACATTCAGTACAATAGAGGAAAGATGTGTTGTTTTTTAGACAAATTTGTTGCACGTAAATCGAGGCACCTACTAGTATTTTTCTTTGTTGTTAGGGGGATTTTTAGGTTGATATTCGTACAATACATATTTGGCACATTTTCCTTTGTACTGGTACAATTGGGCTGTATAGGCCATACAAGTCAGTGAGAAAATTTTTCTAGACAACATTCTGGGGGCATTTTTGTGGTTGTAAGTGGTTTTCTCCTGCCGGGTTTTTTTATTTTTCTACTGATACAACTTTCCTAAAGATAATAAAAGATCTCTCTCTCATTAGGTTTCCCTGCATTGGGGTTTTCCCTGGAATTGCCTAGATTTCTGAGTATTTCATGGATGTATGATTATTGTTCATTATTATTTTTCCGCTGCAACAATGCTTAGTAATGTGTGTTTCAGCGTATGAAGTTTAACTGTAAAATGGTTTATTTTCATTTAAGTATGAAATCATTTTTTTACGAAGTGGGTTATATTTGTTTTATTGGGTTTACTTATATCACTAATTTTCTACATAGTATCAGAGCTTGGGCTCTAAGTTACGGTGAGCAGTGTGATTTTTGGGAAAGATTTGAAGGGGGGAAACTAGATGGTTGTTTTCTTTGGAAAGTGACAAGGAATATGGTTGCATGCATCAAATTTAAGGATCGGTTGGAAGGTATTTCCAACTACTTGCAGTGGAAGATTTGGAAGTTAGTTGTTCTCAAGGAGAACAATATTTGGAGTTATGTTAGTTATGTTGTCGTGGCTGCCAAAACAGCTCCTATTGCCTTGGATTTGCATGAGTTAAAGGAGGCCAAAGAACAAAGGATCATTCTAGATGGTGTGAAGGACCCACTCATTCCACATATGTCTGAGAAGAAGACAACTTATGATATGTGGGAAGATTTGAAGAATTTATATGAGACTAAGAATGCCAACCAAAATATGGCCTTGAAAGATAAGTTGCATGACTTGAAGATGGCTAAGGGTGAGGGTGTTGCATCCTATCTTACTTGGACATCCCGAGTTAAGGACGAGTTAGCTGCAGTGGGAGAGATCATCGCAGAAGCCAAGTTGGGGAGGATAGCCTTGAAAGGCTTCACAAAGGAGTGGGATGTCTTTATGAAGTGTGTGGTGGGTCAGGAAATTTTTCCAGATTGGAGCAGGTTTTGGGACGACTTCACTCGGGAGGAGATCTTGATGGGGTCTCATAACAGTGGACATAAGGAATACATAGTTGAGGAGGATGTTTTTCTTGCATAAAGAGAAAAGGGAAGAAGAAGGAAATTATGGGAGGGACTTGAGTAAATTCATATGTTACTGTTGTAACCCGTTGGGGCACCTTGCTTCTCAGTGTTCTAAGAGAAAGAAGAAGAAGAAGGAATAGGAGGGGCCTAATACAACTGCTACAACAACTATGGAGGAATTTTCATGCAAGTTTGATAAGGAAATTTATTTGGTTACTCTAGTATCCAATGTCGGTAGTGGAGGATTTGGGGGTGATATTAGATGGATTGTTGACAGTGGAGCCTCTTGTCACATGACATGAATTTGGCGAGTATTCATTATTATCACAAACACAGGTCCTAACTAGGTGGTGGAGAGTGAAGGAGGTATGGCACAAGTTGTACGTGGAGTTGGAAGGTTTAGATTATAACTCGAGTATGGAGGATTCCTAGAGCTTGATGGAGTTCTCTTTATTCCAGGGTTGAGGGTTAACTTGCTCTTTGTCTCATCCTTGGAAGATATTGGATATTGTACATTGTTCCAGAGGGATCATGTATTTATCTATAAGGAGGGAGTGGATCCAATTGAACCACAACCAATTAGTGATCAGATGGATAGGTTGTACATTTTGTGAGGACAACCTGTAGGTTATGATTCAGTGTCGGATGAGGAGAAGGAGGTTCCTGAGATTGTGGTGGGCCCAAGGATTCAATATTTCATTATAAGGGAAGAGAAGGAGTCTCTTTTGAGCACCGACAAGAGCCTCAACTGGTATGATCAAACCGATGCTCAGGGTAGAGTGGACTATCCTAGGATCTAAGGGTTTAGAGTAGCTATCAAGAGGATGTATTTTGGTTTGAGTTATGTGCATGTGCTGAGGATGGATCTAGGTTTAGAGGAAGCTCCTACTGTGAACAATGTGATGGGACCAGATGATGATGATGGCAGTGAGTACTTCCCTCGCTAAGAGGGACTATTAGCTATTATAGCTTGGGAGGTACTCCACATGTTTTGTTTTGTATGCAGAAGTAGCCTTATATTTGCACTACTAGACACTTGACTTTGTAATGGGTTTTTATAAAGTTGTAATAAAGTGTTTCTTTTATGTAACTTTTTATTGAGTGTACCTTCTAATATTAAAGTGAATTTATTTCATAAAGTGCACTTATGTTATAAAGTGAAAGTGTACTTTAATATTTTAAGTGATTTAATTTGGAGGGAATGAATCATGTCCCTTGATCTTGTAAAGGAAAGATTAGATCTTGGCCATTGTATTTAGGGATGTAGAAGGTGAAGGGTCACTTTCATATTATAAGAGAATACATAGGGTAGTGTGAAACACAACAGAAATAGAGGAAGAAGATTGAGAGAGAGAGAGCTTGAAGAGGAAAGGGAAGAAACTGGGAACATTTACCAAGAAGAAAGAGGGAACAAATCCCAAGACATTTTGTTGTGTAAATATGCTGGATATTTTTTTTGTTTGCGAGGCCAACTGTACAGATCCGTACAATCTGTACTTTTTGTATAGTAGAGGAAAGAGGCACTATTTTTTAGACAGATTTGTTGCACACAAACTGAGACACTTGCTGGTATTTTTCTTTGTTGTTGGGGGAATTTTTAGGATGTTGTCTGTACTATATATATTTGGCACATTTTCCTATGTGATGGTACAACTAGTCCGTACATCTCGATGAGCGAATTTTTCTTGACAAAATTTTGTGCGGGTAGTTTTGTGGCTGTAAGTGGTTTTTCCCTGTTGGGTTTTGTTATTTTGTTGCTGATACAACTTTCCTAAAGATAATAAAAGATCTCTCTCTCATTGGGTTACCCCACATTGGAGTTTTCCCTGGAATTGCCTAAATTTTTGAGTATTTAATGGATGTGTGATTTTTGTTCATTGCTATTTTTCCGTTGCAACAATGCTTAGTAATGTGTGTTTCAACTTATGAAGTTTTAAAATGGGTTATTTTCATTTAAGTATGAAATAATATTTTTACTAAGTGGGTGATATTTGTTTTATTGGGTTTACTTATATCCCTTATTTTCTACATGTTATCATAGCTTGGGATTTGAGTTACAATGAGCAGTGTGATTTTTGGGAAATATTTGAAGCGGGAAAACGAGTTGGTTGTTTTCTTTGGACATTGACAAGGAATATGGTTTCATGCATTAGATTTGAGAATCGGTTGGAAGGCATTTCCAACTACTTGCAATGGAAGGTCCATATGTCAGTTGTTATCAAGGAGAACAAGATTTGGAGCTATGTAAGTTATGTTGTTGTTAGAGCAGAGGATCATTATGGATGGTGTGAAGGACCCACTCATTCCACATCTTTCTAAGAAGAAGACAACTTATGATATGTGGGAAGATTTGAAGAATTTATATGAGGCTAAGAATTCCAACTAGAAGATGGCCTTGAAAGATAAGTTGCATGACTCGAAGATGGCTAAGGGTGAGGGTGTTGCATCCTATCTTACCCGGCTAGCCCAGGTTAAAGATGAGTTAGTTGCGGTGGGAGAGATCATCTCAGAAGTTGAGATGGGGTGGATATCCTTGAAAGGATTCACAAAGGAGTGGGATTTATTTGTGAAGTGTGTGGTGGGTTGAGAAAATTTTCTAGATTGGTGCAGGTTATGGAATGATTTCACTCAGGAGGAGGTCCGGATGGGGTCTCATAGAAGTGGAAAAAAGGAAGAAAGAGTTGAGGAGTATGTTTCTCTTGTGGAAAAAATAAAAGGGAAGAAGAAAGGAAATTTTGGGACGAACTTGAGTAAACCATATGTTACTCTTGTAACCAGTTGGGGAACCTTTCTTCTCAGTGTCCTAAGAGGAGGAAGAAGAACACGGAATATGAGGGGCCTAATACAGCTGCTACAACAACTATGGAGGACTTTTCATATAAGTTTGATAAGCACTTTTCTTTGGTTATTCTATTATCTAGTGTCGGTAGTGGAGGATTTGGCAGTGATATGAGATGGATTGTTGATAGTGGAGCATCTTATCACATGACAAGAATCTGGTGAGTATTCCTTATTATCAAAGAGACAAGTCCTGACCGACTGGTGGAGAGTGAAGGAGGTATGGCACGAGTTGTACATGGAGTTGGAAGGGTTAGATTCTAACTCGAGTATGGAGGATTCCTGGAGCTTGATGGAGTTCTCTTTGTTCTAGGGTTGAGGGTTAATTTTCTCTCGGTCTCAGCCTTGGAAGATGATGGATATTTCACATTGTTCAAAAGAGAACGTGTATTTATCTACAGGGAGGGAGTGGATCTGGTTGAACCACAACTGATTGTTGATCGAATGGATAGTTTGTATATGTTGCAAGGACAACATTCAGGTAATGATTCAACATCATATGAGGAGAAGGAGGCTCCTGAGAATGTGTTGGGCCCAAGGATTCAATATTGCATTCTGAGGGAAAAGAGGTAGTCTCTTCTGAGCACCAACATGAGCCTCAACTAGTTTTATCGAATCAATGCTCAGGGTGGAGTGGATTCTCCTAGGAGCTCGGGGCTCAAAGTAACTGTCAGGAGGATATCTTCTGGTTTGAGTTCTGTGTAGGTGTTGAGGATGGATGTAGGTTCATAGGGAGATCCTAGAACATACAGTGTGATGGGATTGAATGATGATGATGGAAGTGAGTACTTCCCTCGTTAAGAGGGAGTATTAGCTTTTATATCTCGAGAGGTACTCCACATGTTTTGTCTTGTATGCGAAAGTAGCCTTATATTTTCACTACTAGACACTTGACTTTGTAATGGGTTTTTATAAAGTTGTAATAAAGTGTTTTTTTTATGTAAGTGACTTTTTATTAAGTGTACCTTCTAATATTAAAGTGACTTTATTTCATAAAGTGCACTTATGTTATAAAGTGAAATTGTACTTTAATATTTTAAGTGATTTAATCTGGAGGGAATGAATCATGTCCCTTGATCTTGTAAAGGAAATATTAGATCTTGGCCATTGTATTTAGGGATGTAGAAGGTGAAAGGTCACTTTCCGATTATAAGAGAATACATAGGGTGGTGTGAAAGACAACAAAAATAGAGGAAGAAGATTGAGAGAGAGAGAGCTTGAAGAGGAAAGGGAAAAAACTAGGAACATTTACCAAGAAGAAAGAGGGAACAAATCCCAATACATTTTGTTGTGTAACTATGCTGGATATTTTTTTTGTTTTTTAGGCCATACTGTACAGATCCGTACAGTCCGTACTTTTCGTATAGTAGAGGAAAGAGGCACTATTTTTTAGACAGATTTGTTGCACACAAACTGAGACACTTGCTGGTGTTTTTCTTTGTTGTTGGGGGAATTTTTAGGATGTTGTTCGTACTATGTATATTTGGCACATTTTCCTATGTGATGGTAAAACTAGTCCATACATATCGCTGAGCACATTTTTATTGACAACATTTTGTGCGGGTAGTTTTGTGGTTGTAAGTGGTTTTTTCTTGTTGGGTTTTGTTATTTTGTTGTTGATACAACTTTCCTAAAGATAATAAAAGATCTCTCTCTCATTGGATTACCCCACATTGGAGCTTTCCCTGGAATTGCTTAGGTTTCGGAGTATTTAATGGATGTGTGATTTTTGTTCATTGTTATTTTTCCGTTGCAACAATGCTTAGTAATGTGTGTTTCAACTTATGAAGTTTAATTATAAAATGGGTTACTTTCATTTAAGTATGAAATAATATTTTTACTAAGTGGGTGATATTTGTTTTATTGGGTTTACGTATATCACTTATTTTCTACATGTTATCATAGCTTGGGCTTTGAGTTACAATGAGCAGTGTGATTTTTGGGAAATATTTGAAGGGGGAAAACTAGTTGGTTGTTTTCTTTGGATAGTGACAGGGAATATGGTTGCATGCATTAGATTTGAGAATCGGTTGGAAGGCATTTCCAACTACTTGCAATGGAAGGTCCATATGTCATTTGTTATCAAGGAGAACAAGATTCAGAGGTATGCCAGTTATGTTGTTGTGGCTCCCACAACAGATCCGATTGCCTTGGATTTGCATGAGTTAAAGGAGGCCAAAGTGAAGAGGATCATTATGGATGGTGTGAAGGACCCACTCATTCCACACTTGTCTAAGAAGAAGACAACTTATGATATGTGGGAAGATTTGAAGAATTTATATGAGGCTAAGAATTCCAACTAGAAGATGGCCTTGAAAGATAAGTTGCATGACTCGAAGATGGATAAGGGTGAGGGTGTTGCATCCTATCTTACTCGGCTAGCCCAAGTTAAAGACAAGTTAGTTGCAGTGGGAGAGATCATCTCAAAAGTTGAGATGGGGTGGATATCCTTGAAAGGATTCACAAAGGAGTGGGATTTATTTGTGAAGTGTGTGGTGGGTCAAGAAAATTTTCCAGATTGGAGTAGGTTATGGAATGATTTCACTCAGGAGGAGATCCAGATGGGGTCTCATAGTAGTGGAAAAAAGGAAGAAAGAGTTGAGGACTATGTTTCTCTTGTGGAAAAATAAAAGGGAAGAAGAAAGGAAATTTTGGGACGAACTTGAGTAAACCATATGTTACTCTTGTAACCAGTTGGGGAACCTTGCTTCTCGGTGTCCTAAGAGGAGGAAGAAGAACACGGAATATGAGGGGCCTAATACATCTACTACAAAAACTATGGAGGACGTTTCATATAAGTTTGATAAGGACTTTTCTTTGGTTACTCTATTATCTAGTGTCGGTAGTGGAGGATTTGGGAGTGATATCAGATGGATTGTTGATAGTGGAGCATCTTATCACATGACAAGAATCTGGTGAATATTCCTTATTATCAAAGAGACAAGTCCCGACCAACTGGTGGAGAGTGAAGGAGGTATGGCACGAGTTGTACATGGAGTTGGAAGGGTTAGATTCTGACTCGAGTATGGAGGGTTAACCTTCTCTTGGTCTCAGCCTTGGAAGATGTTGGATATTTCACATTGTTCAAAAGAGAATATGTATTTATCTACAGGGAGGGAGTGGATCTGGTTGAAACACAACTGATTGTTGATCGAATGGATAGTTTGTATATGTTGCAAGGACAACCTTCAGGTAATGATTCAACATCATATGAGGAGAAGGAGGCTCATGAGAATGTGTTGGGCCCAAGGATTCAATATTTCATCTTGAGGTAAAAGAAGGAGTCTCTTCTAAGCACCGACATGAGCCTCAACTAGTTTTATTGAATCGATGCTCAGGGTGGAGTGGATTCTCCTAGGAGCTCAGGGCTCAAAGTAACTGTCAGGAGGATATCTTCTGATTTGAGTTATGTGTAGGTGTTGAGGATGGCTCTAGGTTCAGAGGGAGATCCTACAACATACAGTGTGATGGGATTGAATGATGATGATGGCAATGAGTACTTCCCTCGTTAAGAGGGAGTATTAGCTTTTATATCTCGGGAGGCACTCCACATGTTTTGTCTTGTATGCGAAAGTAACCTTATATTTTCACTACTAGACACTTGACTTTGTAATGGGTTTTTATAAAGTTGTAATAAAGTGTTTTTTTTATGTAAGTGACTTTTTATTAAGTGTACCTTCTAATATTAAAGTGACTTTATTTCATAAAGTGCACTTATGTTATAAAGTGAAATTGTACTTTAATATTTTAAGTGATTTATTTTGGAGGGAATGAATCATGTCCCTTGATCTTGTAAAGACAAGATTAGATCTTGGTCGTTGTATTTAGGGATGGAGAAGGTGAAGGGTCACTTTTGTATTATAAGAGAATGCCTAGGGTAGTGTGAAAGACAAGAGAAAGAGAGGAAGAACATTGAGATAGAGAGATAGATTGAAGAGGAAAGGGTAGAAACTTGGCACATTTCCCAAGAAGAAAGAGGAAACAAATCCCAAGACATTTTGTTGTGTAACTATGTTGTATATTTTTGTTTTTTTTGGAGGCTATATTGTATGGATCCGTATAGTCCATACAACAGAGGAAATAGGCGTTGTTTTTGAGACAAATTTGTTGCACGCAAACTGAGGCACCTAGTGGTATTTTCCTTTGTTGTTGGGGGAATTTCTAGGTTGTTTTTTGTACCTTACATATTTGGCACATTTTATTGTGTGATGGTACAACTGGTCCGTATAGGTCGTACAACTCAATGAGCACATTTTTCAAGAAAACATTTTGTGGGGGTAGTTTTGTGGCTGTAAGTGGTTTTTTCCTGCTGGGTTTTGTTATTTTGTTGCTTCCTAAAGCTAATAAAAGATCTCTCTCTCATTTGGTTTCCACACATTGGGGTTTTCTCTAGTATTTCCTAAATTTCTGAGTATTTCATGGATGTCAGATTGTTGTTCATTATTATTTTTCCGCTGAAACAATGCTTAGTAATGTGTGTTTCAGCTTATGAAGTTTAACTGTAAAATGGGTTATTTTCATTTAAGTCTAAAACCAATCTTTTACCAAGTGGGTGATATTTGTTTTATTAGGTTTACTTATATCATTGATTTTCTACATAAATTCGAACAAGGTCAAAGAGACAATAAACACATCATAGGCTTCACCAAACACACTATACCAACTCAATCACAATAGTTGTATCCCTCACAATGTTATCATATCAATGAAAGCAAAGCGCATGACTAGAAATATGATAAAAATTGAAATGAAATTGCAGTCTAAGGGACAAATTGATTGCATACAACCAAGATCTGAGTTGTCGGAGGGCCAAATGTACTGGGTAAAACTATGATCTGAGAGAAATTGCAGTATGAGGGATGAATTGAGTGTGTACAACTACTATTTGAGTTTTCTAAGGGATGAATGGAGTGTGTACAACCACAACTTGATATGTATTACAGTCTGAGGGGGAAATTGAGTGTGTATAGTCATGATCTAAGAAAACAATAGCATAGAAAACTTGATTGTACAACAAAACATGATCTATAAGGTTTGTATGGGCTATGTGGAGGAGACGGATGTGGCTAGGTAGCTAGAGAAAGAGAAATCAACCCCCCTGTTAGCACATGCAATGTTCAGGAGTAAAATATTTTGACCTTAGTCCATGTAAGAGTCTTGGTTTCATGATAGTGGTCATCATCATGAAAGAAATAGGAGTTGACATTGGTATCCTAAACCCTGGCCTTTTTCAAGTTTGCTATGCCAAAGGAGCAATTTACAGTTTCCTCTTGCAACAATAACCTTATCCACTATATAATTGTGCACTACAAAACTGTGCATTGCAGACTGTGCACTGCAAACTGTGAATTGTAGACTGTGCACTACAAATTGTGCATTGCAAACTATGCATTACGAACTGGTAATTTGGGAGAGTTTGTAGAAAATTAGTACACAATAGAATCATTTTTTCATCATAACTTCTAAATTTTTCTCTGTGTTGTTGATCCAAAAAGGATCCAAAGAAGGCTAAGAATAAATCAAAAAAGGCAACTCAGAATGCTCATAATGGCTCAGTAGGCAGAGAAAGAGAAAAAATTCAAATTTCCCAAAACTCAGTGGAAACAACATGATAGTAAAGAGCGCATCACAATATTTCTAACGATGCAAAGTCTCGTCAAACTAAGTTACGGTTTGAAATATATTCACAGTCAAAGTTGGGGTCAAACAGGGCTAGTCAGTAGGGGCCACATCATCATTCGTACTGGTGATGTCAGCAATCGACATGGAAAGGTGACATCATCGAACGAGATGTTGACATCATCATCCCATGTGGTAGCACTAGAGACTTCCATGTGTCACCCGTAAATGGGATTTTCAGGGGTCCATGTGGACTAGTAGAAAAGTGTCATGTGGCACCCCCGGGCAATGCCACATGGCACCACCCAGGAAGTACCACGTGTCAGGTACTGAATGACGAGGAAAAAACTTCAGCAGACAAGTGGACTTATCAATGGGATCCATGTGGCCTAATCATCGGGCAACACGTGGCATCCCATAAATGCCCAATATTAACCCATGAACGAATTTTGTTTTAAAAATATAGCGGGTCCACCAAATCTGGCGGACCATGCCAATGTTAGCAATCATTGGAAGTACCTCCAGCGGGTACACTAAACTTAGCGAGGAGAAAATATATTGTAATATATATATATATATATAACCAATGTTAAAAAATGGAGTCTGGTGGGATTCGACCATGAAACCTCTGCAATGCCCAACGCCTTAACTACTCTTCCCAGAACCAATGTGCCATGGGTACCGCTTGGTATATCCGCCCGTGATAATTACTTAAAAGGTGAAATCCACCCAGATCCCGGTGGGAGAGGCACAGACCGTACAGACTTGTGGGCACAGATTTCGAGACAGAACTATCATCATTGTAGGTTGTAGAGGGAATGAAAACCGAGACATAATTCTTCTTGGGCCTGGGAGTGCAGAGTCTGATCAGAGCATGGAGACAGTCATTTTTGGGTAATTCGACACCATGAATTCAGTGGTGATGTCTGTTTTTTTATATGAACATTATTTCTGCAACTTGATTTGAGAATGAGGTATATTCATGTATTTGCCAAATTATTTGGTTGAGTTAATGAAAGAGCCTACCCATTTGAGAGAAGGACCCGGAGACGTAGTCCACCAGAGACAAACTCCGTTATCAAGTTTTTGGTGTTCATATCTGATGCTTATGTC
The DNA here is from genome assembly GCA_032191745.1 of Picea mariana. NCBI lineage: Eukaryota > Viridiplantae > Streptophyta > Pinopsida > Pinales > Pinaceae > Picea > Picea mariana. Next base: position 61,490 of record JASDQU010242820.1, read on the forward strand.
TTTTCATTTTTAATTTTTTCCTTCTTTAATGGTGCACTTTAATTTATGCTCATTTAATGCAATTCTTCATAAATCACCATGAAAAGATCCTAGATCATGTTGGTATCAGAGCAGTCATATTTGACTTGAATTTTTGAGTGTGAATGCTTACTAGGGCCAAGCATAAGCAAGGTGAATGAACTCTTAATACTTGCAATCTCAAAGTTGGTCGTGTATCCAGAAGGAAGAAAATGGTATTAGAGGACAAGTGTGATCAACAAAAGAAAAACTTTTACATGGTCTTTTATCACATGTCATAAATGGTCGAGTGAATGTATGGAGATTACAAGAAGAGGATAAAGAAGAAAGGGAAGAAAAAGGAAGCACATGAAGATGATCATGCTTCAGTAAACCAAGGGGCTAGAGGAGAACCTCCTGAGCCTCCATATTCACCTTCGAGTTCTAGTTATTCTTCCTATGAGCATTCTCATCATTCTCATCATTCTATTCATAAAGCCTCTTTTAAGAAACCATTATTAAAGCTTGATGTAAAATTTGCTTTACCTATGTTTAATGGAGATGTTAATCCCAAAAATCTAGATAATTGGATCTGACAGGTTGAAGTGTATTGTCGTGTCCAGCATATTGATGAAGAGGAAGTTAAAGTGCAACTGGCTTCTCTTCGATTGGAAGGAACCGCTATCGTATGGTGGGAGAGAAAGATTCAGGAAAAAAGTAAGTGTGGTAAGCTTCTTTACTCATGGTCGGAATTTAAATCAGCAATCAAGAAGCAATTTTATCCATTAGGCTATTTACATAAAGCAATGATGGAATGCCAAACTTTAAGGAAAAGTAAAGGACAAATTGTACAAAGTTTCACAGAAGAATTTAGGAAGAAAGCTCTTGCATTGAACATTGCTTTGGATTATTATGAAACTTTAATGAAGTATATTGGCGCACTTCACAGTTATATTCTACATACTTTGCTCTTGTTTAACCCCACTAGTCTTGACAAAGTTTGTGTGCAAGCCACTCACCTTGAGAACAGGGAGAAACATGTTCAAGAAGATCCCACAAAGAAGCCTTCCAATTTCCCACAAAATACTTTTAAGAAGTTTAAAAGAAAGGACAAGAAGATCGCTACAGTGATGAGAGAAGGAGGAAAACCATCTTGCACTCATTGCAATAAGAGAGGTCATGATGAAGAACACTGTTGGAAACTGCATCTGGAAAAGAAACCGAAACAGTTCAGTGGAAAATGGAGAACAAAGACCATTGCTACAGTACAGAAAGATATTGGTTCCAATTCAGGAGATGAAGAAAAGATCACAACAGTTGGAGTACAAGGTAAATATTCTCTTCATGCTAGTTCTAGTTCCAATGATGAATCTCATGTTGATGAATGAAAGAGGAATGCGTTATTTCATATAAGGGTTGTATCTAAAAATTCTAAGATAGATACATTATTTGATATGGGTTCCCAAGTAAACTTAATATCTGAAGCACTTTTCAAGAAAATGGGTCTTGAAACAAAACCACATCCGAAACCTTACCCTCTTGGTTGGGTATGTGACAAAGAAAAACTTAATGTCACCAAACAATGTAGGATCAAATTTTCTATTTCTTCAAAATTGATTGATGAAGTGGATTTGGATGTTGTACCACTTGGTATATGTGGCATAGTGTTGGGAAGTCCTTATCTTTATGATAGAAAATAAGTCTTCTTTCGTCATGAGAATAAATACCACCTTACAATAGTGGGAGTGGAATATATTGTTAGATCTCACAACATGAGGGTAAATACAACACTTTTTAGTGCAATTCAAATGAAAAGACTCATAAACACTAATAAGAGATATGTACTCATGGTCGTTAGAGAGAAAGATGTCGGGACATCTGACGCTTTTCAAGGGTGTGATCCATCTCATAAAAAGGAATTAATTGATATTGTTTCTAAGTATGATGATATTTTTCAGAACTAGATGGATTACCTCCTAAGAGGGAAATCGAACATGAGATACATCTTCAAGAGGATTCTCCTCTTCCTAATGTGGGAATGTACAGGATGTCAGTTGTGGAGATGATAGAAATCAAGAAGCAGGTATAGGGCTTATTGGATCAAGGGGTCATCAGTCCCAGTTCATCTCCTTGTGGTTCTCTAATCGTGATGGTGCCAAAGAAAGATAGCACATGGCGAATGTGTGTCGATTACCGGGCCTTAAATAATATCACAGTGAAAAATTGATACCCTCTTCCTTGCATAGATGATTTACTTGATCAATTGAAGAATGTTGTCTATTTCACTAAGTTGGATATGCATAGTGGATATCATCAAATCAGAGTCACGGAAAAGGATGCATGGAAAATTGACTTTAAAACCAAACAGGGATTGTTTGGGTGGTTGGTTATGCCATTTCGGCTTTGTAATGCTACAACAAATTTCATGCATATGATGAATTATGTATTCAGGCCTTTCATAGATGACTTTGTGATTGTATATTTAGACGACATTCTTGTTTTTATCGAGACTTCTAATAAGCATGTGAGGCATGTAAAGCAAGTATTGGATACTTTGAAAAGGGAAAAGTTGTATGTAAAATTGTCTAAATGTGAATTTGGCAAGACTGCACTTGTATAGTTAAGTCATATTGTAGGAGGAGGACAATTGAAAATTGGCCCTTCCAAAGTTGATGTAATTGTAAATTTTCGTGAGCAAAAAAGTGTAAACAAAGTTCGAAGCTTCTTAGGTGCGGTCCAGTATTGGAGGAGATTCATTCCCAAATTCTCCTTCGTAGCAGCTCCTCTACATGCCTTAACCAGTGTGATGAACACTTTTCAGTGGGAAGGAAAGAAACAAAAAGATTTTGACACTTTGAAGGGGAAGATCAATACCGCACCAGTATTAGCACTGTCAATTCTTCAACATCCATTTGAGATCGAGACATATGCCAGCGGATACGCCATGGGTGCAGTACTAATGCAATATCGTAAGTCTATATGTTACCACTCTGAAACTTTTAACAAAGTTGTTGTTAACTATCCTACATATGATAAAGAGTTGTATGCATTATTCCATAGTGTAAAGAAATGGAAGCACTACTTGTTAGGGAAGGAAACAATCATACATATAGATAACCAAACCTTACAGTATCTTCAAGCACAAACCAAATTGAAACAATCTCAACACTACAGGTGGATGGGTTTTCTACAACAATTTCACTTGGTAGTTAAGTACAAAAAGGGTACAAGTAACAAGTTAGTTGATATGTTTTCTATACCTCATATTGTTGCTTCTATTATTTTGAAGAATGATTCTTTATCTCATGATAGATATATGGAACAATATGCCATCAATGAATATTTTAAAGAAGTATACATGAATCTAACCCTTTGTGCACAGGTAGAGAACTATTGTCTGAAGGGAAAGTTACTCTACCATCTTGGAAAGCTATGTATTCCTACAAGTGAACGAGTCCATGTAATATGAAAATCTCATACTTCTCTTGTGTTTGGGCATTTTGGGGAAGGAAAAACTATGGCTCATTTGCAGAGGTTTTGTTACTAGCCTCAAATGAAAGCAATTGTAACTAAATATGTAAAGGGGTGTGTGATGTGTTCTACTTGTAATCCCACTAATAGAAAACTGGGGCTATAATCACCACTTCATGTTCCATCCCATCCATGGGTGAGTGTCTACATGGATTTTGTAGGGGGTTTACCAATGACCAAAGGGGGTCATGATTATTTGTATGTTGTAGTGGATAGGTTCAACAAGATGTGTATCTTGATTCCCTGTAAAAACAAGATCACTACTAAATAGAATGCTAATATATTCTTTCAGCATGTTTGGGTTCACTTTGGATTACCCACATCTATCATCTCGGATCGAGATACTCGATTCCTTGGGGACTTTTGAACTAGCTTGTGGAGCATGATGGACACCAAATTGAAGAGGAGAAATGCTTTCCATCCACAAATTGATGGACAGATAGAGGTGGTAAAATGAATAGTGGCACTTTAGCTTTGAGGCTACTGCAACAAGCATCCCAAGTTATGGGATGAACATATACCCTATGTACAACATGCGTACAACAGATCTTTACATTCATCCACTCAAATTTCACCTTTTGAGACATATTTTGGGTACCTACCAAAGGTTCCTTTGGACTTGATGTACGGGAAAGATGTCGATGTAAATGAAGAACGAATAGAGGATAGAGCCGCAAGTTTATCCAGATGATTCAACAGATACACCAAGCAATCAAGGAACAATATAAATCTTGGCATGACAAGCACAAGGTTGATCATCAGTTTCGAGTTGGAGACCGAGTATAGCTTCACACAAACAAGGAGAGATTAAAGGGTGAAGGCAAGAAACTCAAGCCCATTCGTTATGGACCCTTCACTATCTTGGAGAAAAGTGGTACCAATGCTTTTCGTCTGGATCTTCCACCTTATATGCAGATTTACTCAGTTGTGAACATTGATAACTTGAAATTTTTTTAGCCTCCCATGATCATGGATCAAGATGGGGAAGTTTCAATACTATAAGTTGATGAGTTTTCATCTGAGTACTTGGATGCGATACAGAAATATATAATCCTAGATAGGAGGACGAGGAATTCATGCTGGGTGATGTTGATTATCTTCAAGTAGGATTGAAAGGCACACATCCAAGTAAGGAAAAGTGGATTGAGAAGGACAAAGTGAGGGGACTCTTCCCTCACTTACTAGTTGATTGATGAAATCTTTTGGTGGTCCAAAAATCTCTCAGTGGGAAGGCGTGATCCAAAAAGGATCCATAGAAGGTTAAGAATAACTCAAAACTCATAGAGGCAACTTAGAACACTCAGAATGTCTCCAGCAAGTAGAGAAAGGGAAAAAATTAAAAGTTCTCAAAACTCAGTGAAAATGGCATGATCATAAAGAGTGTGTCACAATATTTCTAACAACACAAACAGATCGTCAAATGGAGATATAGATTGAAATATATTTGCGGTAAAATTTGCGGCCAAATAAGGCCAGTCACCAGGGGGTGACATCATCATATGTATTGTTGACATCAACAACTGACATGGTAGGGTGACATCATCATATGGGATGCTGACATAAACATGCCACGTGGCAGCACCAGAGGCTACCACGTGTCACCCGCCAATGGGATTTTCAGAGATCCATGTGGAATAGTAGAAAAGTGCCATGTGGCACCCCCAGACGACGCCACGTGGCACCACCCAAGAAGTTCCACGTGTTAGGTACGGAATGATGGGATGAAAACGTCAGCAGACAGGTGGACTTATCAGTGGGCACCACGTGGTCCAATCATCGAGCAACACGTGGCATCCCGGAAATGCCTAAGATTAACCTGTGAACGAATTTCTTTTTAAAAATATCGCGTGTCCACCAAATATGGAAGACCATGCCAATGTAGCAGTCATTGGAAGTACCTCTAGAAGGTACGCTAAAATTAGTGGGGAGAGAACATATTGTAACACATATATATAACCAACGTTCAAAAATGGAGTCTGGTGGGATTCGACCCCGGAACCTCCGCAATGCCCAACGCCTTAACTAGTATGCCCATAACCAATGCACCACAGGTACCACTTGGTATATCCACCTGTGGTCATTACTTAAAAGGCACAATCCGCCAAGATATGGGGGGAGAGGCATGGACAGTACAGACTTGAGGGCATGGATTTCGAGACAGAACTGTCATCATTACAGGTTGCAAAGGGCACAAAAGTCGAGATGAAATTCTTCTTTGGACTTGAAGTGCCATAGTTGGATCGGAGTGTGGAGACACTCATTTTTGGGTAATTCAACACCACAAATTCAGTATTGATGTCTATTTTATGATCTGAGCATTATTTCTACAACTTCATTTCAGAATGAGGTATATTCATGTATTTGCCAAATTCTTTTGCTAAGTTAATTTAAGAGCCTACCCATTTGAGAGTAGGACCTAGAGATGTAGTCCACCAAGGAAGAACTCTATTATCAAGTTTTTTGTGTTCGGATCTGATGCTTATGTCTCTTCATTTTTAAGTTTTCTCTTCTTTAATGGTGCACTTTAATTTATGCTCATTTAATGCAATTCTTCATAAGTCACAATGAAAATATCTTGGATCAATTGTTATAAAAAAATTTGTGGAGATGCATCATAATATCATGGACCTCCTGACCAAAAAACAGCCCAACCTAGTTCATATTTTGGGAGAAAAGTTGAAATCATCATATACAGGAAAGTTTGCAGTGAATCCTGAAATTGCGTTGCAAACTCTAACAGTTTGATAAATCCAAGTTGTAGGAGGGATGCCACCTATCTGAGAGGGTTCGAATGGTTTTATAGGAGGTATTGGGACATGAGGTACATGTGTTCCATCACTAGATCAATCATCATGACCTTTTTCAAAAGGCATTTATCAAAAAAGACAAGATCCAAAAAAATAGGAGCTAGGTGGATTTCCGGCTTCACATTGTTGTAACAGCGCCTAGAGAAAAGGGATTCCAATGCAACCACTTGGGATTTGACCTATTTAGAGTAGGAAGGAATTATTCACTATAGATATCAGTGGTTTTTTTGAGAAAAGGGTTGGATTGATGATCCAAGAGAGGAGAGAGTTGGATGAGTAGTTTAGTTGCTCATTTGTAATCCCGAGGGCCTATTTGTGATGAACATTTCTTCCATTAAATATTTATGAGAGTTGTTTATCAGATTGTATTCTTTGTTTTCCATTTCTCTTGTCATACTCTTTCTTGAATATATTTCAGGTTTTGAGAATCATAGCTTCCCTTGATTAATAGATTCTTGAGTTGTAGAATATTTTCTATAACTTGCCTATTAAATCATTGTTTTATTCAAGTACCTTGCATTCACTTTTTGAGAAAGGTTTATTGTTTTGTGAATGATCCACTTTTTGTTATCTTCTTCATTCCTCTACCCATCATTATATAAAACTTTGTTTTGTTATGAATCTTGATTGCCTTCACTGAACATGGTGTTTTTGACTCCATTGCCCAATGGTAGCTATTGATATGCAGTTAGCTTGTTGCTCTCTTCCTTTCCCGGTCTTGTTGATACACGTACTCAAACCAATTCAATCATAAATAATAAAATGGTACTGAGATTGTATTTCAAGCATTCTAAGGACAACTTCTAGTGCTAACACCCCCCAAAAAAATTCTTACTTAAAAAGACCCTCCCATTCACAAAATATTAGCTTCGAAAAAAAATAGGCTTGGTAATTACCAGACCTAAAAATGCACCCCAAAACTTTAGTTTCTTTTTTTAAATTAAATTTCCTAGGCTAGGATAGGAAAATTAATTCAGATATGGGAAAAAAAAATCCAAAATTAAAGAGAGAGTGGTCAATCTCGATTGATTCCTCTATTCCAGAAACAATTGTGAGGTCAAATTTGCGGAAAAAATGGACATAAATGGTGAGATGTGCTCAAATTCGGTGAAAACCTCAGTTGTTGTCTAGATATGATTGTAGGTCCACAGGTGGTGGGGACAAGTTGACTATAGTGTTAAGCATGTATATTCATATAAGATACAATGTCTATCCCTCCCCCCAAAATCATCAACATGGAATCAGATATGGAACTTAGATGGCCTTCCTAAACTCAACATCTTTTAATGAGAATTAATTCATGAGAAAATACTAACTATATAAAATTTACAAAAGCAGGGCATTCTTGGCCCCTCAAGATGTGTTTTGTGTCTCTCAAATTCAGAATCGATCCCAGGCATCTTATTTGAGTGCGAATATACAATTAGAGTATGGAAAAAAACTTATACAGGTTTAATTAATAGAATGAGGATGTTAGATTCTTGGAAAACCATGTTCTATTTATAGAATAAACCCCATAATTGATCCAAAATTGGATCTTGGGACCAAAATGGGTCCAAGAAGGCCTAAACATCAAAGTTCTCAGAATCTCTTCAAAGTGGACGTAAGCGTAGACCTCTTTGATATGAACCCAATGCAACTTCAACGGGCTCAAACAGACATTGTATGCGAAAGATATCGTGGTCTGTTTGTTTCGTCAAGCTGGCAAAAAACGATGCTGACTGTACAATCCGTACAGTGCTGACATGGCAGCTGAATGTACAGGTCATATGACCATACATCTGACATGGGAGGGTGTGATGGCACTAACGTGGACAGGTACATGTGGACGAGTCAGAGTGTGACACGTGGCACCACTGTAAGGGTGACACGTAGCATAGGCTGATGTGGAAAGGCCGTACAGTCATACGAAACATGGCAAATGGATGATGTGGTAGGTATAGTGGCGTTGACTGGGTATGATAGGTGGATGAATGGTATCTTGACATGTGGTTGGTTTGTGGGCAAGTGTGATGGTGCCACGTGGCTCAGTCATGGGTTGTCACATGGCACCCTGCTATTGGTCGTCGGTTTGTGGAAAAAGTTATGGGTTCAATGGGAATTGAACCCATGACCTATGGTTCGAGTGATATTTTTGGCAGGGGTCGGGCTACCATCTCGCCCACATTACGAATTAACATATACAATTGAAAATTTTTATTTAAAGTGTAAACTATGTTACGTCGATGGAATTAAGGGTTGGGGCCTAGCCCTAGCCTATGGTCGCAACACTTACCATTTACCATCCCATATGTCCACACTTCTGAGCATTGGTGCACAGGGTTAGTGTAACAAGTTTATCCCTGTATACAGTCCGATGCATATTCCACGTGACCTTAACACATGACTGGGCCCCTATCTTGATATTTTTTGCATGGATTATGGTTAGCGCTCGATCGGTCGAGCTAGCCCACTAACCAAGGGCGTAATCAATGTATAAAAGTTGGGGGTCTATCCAGTACATAATCGTTTGGAAGGTAAGGATCAAGCAATATGGCCATATCTGTGACCAAGGGTGGAGGCTTAAGGGCCAACCTAGTGTGCCAGCCTAGCGCTAGGCCCCATGGAGGAACCCAGGTGACCAGGAGCCCGGGAAAAAGGGGTTTTGCCCTTAATTTTATGCCTAAAGTGGGTTTGAAACTATACTATATGATTTTATTTGATTTTCTCAGCAGTTTTGAGAGATTTTGGTCATTTTTGGAGGATCATGGGCCTTTTTTGAGGCCAGATCTTGGGGGGAATTTGGGAGTTTGTTTCCAACTTCAAGACTATATAAACCAGAGGTTATTGAAGCCATGGGGGAGGTTCAAATCAGGAAAATGCTAATGAATTATTGAGGCAAAGCCATTTTTTTGCAGGGAAGCTATTGAGGAGCACACCTTTGTGGGCCATTTTTGGGAGCTTTGTTCATCCGTTTTCAGTGTCATCAGTTTTGATGGTTTCTTAAGACCTAGAAGAACACAACTAACTCATTTTTTTAATCCATTGGAACTTTTATGATTTACATTTGAAGTTTCGAATAGAAATAAGAAAGCCTCACCCACTGAGACAAAGGCCCGGAGACGTGGGCGAGATTGTCGAACTCCGTTATTGTTGGTCTCCAGTTTTGACTATGTTTTGCCTATATTATATCACAAAGACTTCCATTTCCATACCCAGTACCACCCCTTTTGGCCTTGTTATGACACACTTGACATCTCTTTACCACTCAATGGGGCTACTCAAGGTATTTTTACATTTCAAGTTATTTTTATGTCTTTTGATACTTTAAATTAATATTGAAACTAATGTGGCTTGAGTTAGGTACTATTTCTATTTGAAACAGGATTGGCCAGTACCAGGTACCAGCTCGTACCCCATGGAGATACCAACGAAGCTGCTAAAGATCCGCGCGTTATGGCCAGAGTGGGAGACAGTGCGATTTACATGATAGATGGAGTCATCACTCATATGTTGATTGAAGGCACAATTATAGAATTGAGTTGTTAATACTTCATGACTCACACTTCGTGACACTGCGTGTCACGAAGATGTGAAAACCGTTTTTAACTGATTTCGAGTTATTTTCGGATCTGGGATCCGTTTGAATTAATGTACTATTGCTTTAAACTACTTTTGAGGAGGATCTATATAAACAGAAGATCACTCCTAAGAAACGTTGGGTTATGTTATGCTATGATACATTTCTATTAATACAATCTGCCTTTGCGTTATGTTATTTCACTGTCATACGATTTGAGTTATTTCTCTGAGTAAATGGAGCGTGAAGCATGGCTAGTGTTTGCGTAGAATGATTGAGTAGTTCTGGTTGTTCCTTTTGGCGATTGTACCTTTTGGTTGGGCCTGCCAAAAAGGTTCAAGTCGCTGCTTTTCTCTGTCTTAGATTTAGTTTATTTTAGTATCTTATGATTTGCATGCATGTTAGCTTAGAGTTTGGGAATTAACTTGTTCAGATTCTTGCTTAAATTATTCTTCAACTGTATCGTTTCCAGCATATTAATATCTTCTACATTGATGAGTGTTGAAAGCATGGTTGATTCCTGTAGAATTCAGAGCATGAACTAGGTTTACTTTGTTTCCAGTTTTCAATCCGAACATAGATTAAAGAGAATGCGAGTTTGAGTTTACTTTGCTTTGGTTAAGATAGTTAGGTTGCAATGTTTTGTTAGGATAGTTAGATTACACTGCTTTGTTAGAATAGTTAGGTTGCAATTGAATTAGAGGAAGCTTCCGATACCAGTAGGGTAAGTAGGATATTTCTTTATTTTTCCCATAGAATAGATTTAGATTTATCTTCGATCTTTAGATTAAAATAATTTTAGGAAATAATCTTTCTGTCATGGCTTAGATAGAAATGGTTATGATAGATGATTAAAGGTAGTGGTAGATAGTCTTGTGAAATTACATTAGAGTAGGAATAGAAGCATCTGCACTTAGGCATAGGACTGTTTTCTGTTGATGAATTAAATAGGAGATGATAAGTTTCAGGATAGTCATTAGGATTCATTTTCTAAGAGTGAGTTTGTGTTTTCTTCTAAGGATAATCTTTAGATAGGAATTAGAATCTTACCCGCACATACAGTGTAGCAGCTCTAAGTTTACTTGCCCTGGTTTGACAATTTAGTGTTTCAGGTCATTAAAATATTTAATATCACAACCTGACAGTTATCACTTTGGTGTTTATGGTTTGTTGTTCTTCATGCTTATCTTCAGATCTGTATATTTCTTAATGGCTACTATGTTTCCTCTTTAATTCTTCCTCTTTCATTCAATTCCTAAATGGTAAAATAACTCATGCAAAACAACTCAACCATTGTCGTTAAAAGATCTTTTTGGATCAAGTGCTATCAGAGCTAGTTCACAGTTGGTTTTTGAGTTTGCATGTTTACCAGGGAAAATCTCATCTTAGTTGAGAAAATGGCATCTAAAGAGGGACTTTCTCAAGATGAGAAGGATATGCAAAAAACTCTCTTTACCATGTCAGATATGGTGAAAATATTGTATAAAGACTACTTGGAACGAAAGAGATCGGTTCAAGATAAACGACAAAAGAAAAGAAGAATTGATGGAAGTGCCTTCTACACCCAATTCGGAAATCATCTCTGAGATATGCAGTGGAAGTCATTCATCAATTTCGAATTGTTCCCATCAATATGGTTCTTTTGGTGCATTTGAAAAACATACAAGAGGTCTAGGTTTGAAATTGCTAACGAAGATGGGTTATGAAGGAAAGGGCCTTGGAAATAAGGGCCAAGGTATCATTAATCTCATAGAGGTTGTGGAAAGACCTCGTTATTTAGGATTGGGATATGGCGAATTGGATATTGGATAATTTTGCAAAACATTGGAAGCAAGTGATGCTTCAAATGACTAGACTAAGTCATTGTAGGAACGATTCACGAATGGTGATGGTGTATCATTCCCTGATGGTGATAGTGCATGCAAGTCATCTCCAAAGAAAAGTAAATTTCAACAAGAAAGGTATAATGGTCATGGTTGTTCCAAATCTCTTTTTTATTATAAAAATCATAATCATGTAATCCGAAACTTGTGGAATATGTATCCTTGTACTTTTTCTCATTCACCTAATCATTGTGTGGCCAAGTGTTGGAAGAGACAATCTTTGTATAGGAAATTTGTGTCGACCAGGAAGGAGACACAACATAAAGACTCAACTCCACAATGAAATAAAGAGAAGGGAAAACAAGTTTGGATGCCAAAAACCCACTGCACTTATTGCAAAAGGGTGGACATCAAAAGGCTAAATGTTGGAAGCTTAATCTGGAGCTTCGTGCAAAGAGGGACAAAAAAATTGCACATGTGATCACAAAGGAAGAGGTAGTACTAGCGAAGAAAGAGGAACAACATGAAGGAAAAAAACAATCACTTGGTTATGCTAGCAGTGGATGTCACATATTCATTGTATTTTTCTTCCATTAATGTAATCACACATGTTGAAATGATGACTTGTTATAACATCATTTTGAACAATATAGTGTTTTGTTTTTATCCCTATGAGTATGTAATATGTAAGGTCAATTTTGTAATCTTTTGGAGGACCAAAAGGTCTTTAGTGGGGAGGTGTGATCCAGAATTGGATCTCAGGACCAAAATGGGTCCAGGAAGCCCTAAAAATCAAAGTCCTTAGAATCTCTTCAAAACGAACATGAGCATAGGACTTGTCGATACAAACCCAACACAACTTGAATGGGCTCAAAGGAACGTCGGATGCGAAAGATATCGCGGACTATTCATTTCATCAAAAAGGCAAAAAAATATGTTGACTATACAGTCTGTACGGTGCTAACATGGCAACTGACTGTACAAGTCGTACGGTCGTACAGTTGACGTGGCAGGGTGGGATGGCACTGACATGGACAGGTACAGGTGGATGAATCAGAGTGTGGCATGTGGAACCACTATAAGGGTGACATGTGGCATGAGATGATGTGGCAAGGATGTACAGTCGTACGACACGTGGAAACTGGATGATGTGGTAGGTACAGTGGCGCTAACTGGGTATGACAGGTGGAAGAATGGTATCTTGACACGTGGCTAGTTTGTGGGAAAGTGTGATGGTGCCAAGTGACCCAGTCATGGGTTATCACGTGGCACTCTGCTATTGGTTGTCGGTTTGTGGAAAAAGTTATGGGTTCAAAGGGAATCGAACGTGTGACCTATGGTCTGGGTGAGAGCTTTGGCAGGGGTTGCGATACCAACCTTCCCATGTTAGGACTTAACATATATATTTGCAAAATTTTATTTAAAGTGTAAACTATGTTTTGTCGACGGAATTAAGGGTTGGGGCCTAGCCCCATCTCTCGGTCGTAACACTTACCATATACCATCGCATATGTCCACACTTCTAACCATTGGCACGCGGGGTTAATGCGACAAGTTTAGCCTTGTATACAGTCTGATGCCTATTCCACGTGACCTTAACACATGACCAGGAATCTACCTTGATATTGTTTGCATGGATTATGGTTAGTGCCCGGTTGGCAGGGTTAGCCCACGGACTAAGGGCGTAACCAATGGCTAAAATTTTGGGGTCTATCCAGTACATAAGCACGTGGAAGGTAAGGATCAGGCCATATGGTCATATATATGACCAGGGGCCGAGGCTTAAGGTCTAGACCAATGTGCCAACCTAGCATTAGGCCACATGGAGGCATCCAGGTGACCAGGAGCCCGAGAAAAAGGGGTTGCACCCTTAATTTTATGCCTAAAGTGGGTTTGAAACTATACTATATGATTTTATTTGATTTTCTTAGCAGTTTTGATAGATTTTGGTCATTTTTGGAAGATCTTGGGCCCTTTTTTAGGCCAGATCTTAGGGAGAAATTGGGAGTTTGTTTCCAACTTCAAGCCTATATAAACCATAGGTTCTTGAAGCCATGGGGGAGGGTCATATCAGGAAAATGCTGATGAATTATTGAGGCAAAGCCATTTTTTTTCATGGAAGCTATTGAGGAGCACACCTTTGCGGGCCATTTTTGGGAGCTTCGTTCATCCGTTTTCAGTGCTGTCAGTTTTGATGGTTCTTGAGACCTAGAAGAACACAACCAGTGCATTTTTGTAATCAATTTAAACTTTTATGATGTACATTTGAATCTTCAAACAAAATGAAAAAGCCTCACCCACTGAGACAAAGGCCCGGAGATGTAGGCGAGATTGTCGAACTCCGTTATCACTTTGGTGTTTATGGTTTGTTGTTCTTCATGCTTATATTCAGATATGTATATTTCTTAATGGCTGCTATATTTCCTCTTTAATTCTTCCTCTTTCATTCAATTCCTAAATGGTAAAGTAACTCATGCAAAATAACTCAATCATTGTCGTTAAATGATTTTTTCGGATCAATAATGAAACATTAAAAGACAAACTGATCTTCAAAATAATTTGGTGAGCACTACCAAAATATTTGTGTTGGAAAATATGGTTAGCCTAGAACAAAGAAATATTTCATCGGTAATTGGATATCCCCTCTTTTGTAGTGGTTAAAGCCAAAATATTGCTAGCATAATGCCTCAACTCCAAAGGAAAACAAATTAATACAAATCAAATCCCAAGTGTAGATGAAGAATAATGAATTGGACAATTCCACATAACCACTCAACTTTTAGTCTTTAGTATTCCCAAATTCATCACTAGACCAAACCGACAACTTTGAATGAGCACTTTCAAATTCCAAAAATGGAAATCTACTTAGCATTTATATATGTTATTTTTTTATGGAGCCTCGGAGGGGAATTTAGTCTTCAACTCTATGCTAGTTGATAATCCCATAGCATCCATTATCGCATGAAGAAAAAGAAAAAGCTGAGCAACTTCATCAAAATATCATATTATCATGTTATGCAGGAGAACAATTATGAAGCAAATTTGTGTGTAAATGAATCCTCAACACTAAAAGAGAGGGTGATTATGGTTAATAACACCATTAAACAAAATTTCATCCCTTCATTCATTATTATGGGAACAAGGACACATATCAAACATTTGATCCTTCACATGGCTTGTAGCATTGGACTTCACACTCAGTGTCACATGGATGACAACATCAGATTCACAGATAGTATCAGGATTGTAACACCCTATTTCCCCCAGTTTGTAAAAATAACTGGACTAGCTAAGAACTGTGGCAAACTCAGAAATGTGAATGTGTGTTGTGAATGGACCTTGTGAAAAAGGTC
>JASDQU010242820.1:102478-118302 GCA_032191745.1 Picea mariana
AATCCAAGAGATTTAATAATGCCCTAAAAATCTCCCTTGCTTACTCCTACTAAGTACCCCACAAAACCATTTTATATCTAAGAAGCTATGCACCCCGAACCACCACACTTTTCAACTTATAAGAGAAATGGATAACGAGTTCGTTGCAAGTATGGATTTTGCGTTGTTGTTCTTGTTGTTTTTTCAATTGCTTCGATCTTGCATTTTTTTTTTTTCATTTTGCATCGATCATGCAATTTTTTTTAATGCATCGACTATCACAATGTTGAATTAAATTGTACATCATCCCACACTGTATTAATATTAAAAATGTTTCAATAAAGGGTTGTGATAGCATCATTTTGTGCCATTATATCATCATTTTGCATCACAAAAAATATGCTAAAACAAAAAGGCCACTTCCAGTTCGTAAGAAAATATTGTTATTTTATTAATATGTTCAAAATTTAAAATTATAATTACAATTTAAAAGTTACATTTATTAATAATTATTACATTTATTAATAATTATAATTATAAATAATAGTTATTACTATAATTATTATAATTAGAATTACTATAATTATTGTATTCTAATTTAAGGGTGACAAGTGTGGATAATTTATTATCCACTTGAAGTAAACTATGTTTGGGAACATGGAAGTTGATGCATTAGCTACATATATAGACATTTTTCTCATTAAATCCCAAATGATTTATGGGAAAAAATGGTGAGAGATTCTATTGTCACTCTTAGTTATAAACAAATCTATTCTTAATAATGTTTTTTTTAAGTGTCAATTTAGATGAAATTAATTTTTTTTTCTAGAAATTTAGGCTAAATGTTTTTATATTTTCATTAAAAATAAAAAAACATTAGCCTAATTTATGATTATAGTTATGTATATGCTGATATTGTTCACCTAAATATAAACATTTTCCATGAACATATAATAATTTTTCTTAATATTTTCACCAAATTAATGACTATGCATCCCAGTCCCCGAGGTGTAGGACAGTCGGTGACGGAGTGTGTTATTAAGCCACTCTGTGATGTTAAAGTCACCGGTTCGAAACCTGCGGGGACAAAAAATCCAACCATGTTAAGGGTTGGTGTGGCTCAGGCCGGGTGCGATCCCCGGGTGATTTTGACGGCTTAGATGCCCCTGAGTCGCGGTTTCTCAAGCCACAGGTTAATCGCGTAGCCAACAGGTCCCGCACAAATTAACAAACAAAAAAAAAATGACCATGCATCCCAAATTTTTGGGAATATTAGCTACATATGGATGATTAGTTAATAGAAACTACTCTTGGGAAAACCATGAATTTTCAATTCAAGTCATTTAAATTTATGTAGGAAAAGCAAATGTTTCTATTAAATTACTTCTATTTTTTTTTCACTTCTTTCAACATGTAGGTGATATATCATGCTCTACATTAGTGTGTAGAATTTTTTCCATATATTTCTAAAGATATTTTCTATTGCCATTTGTTTTTATTGTTAGTTTTCACTTCTTTCAACATGTAGGTGGTATATCATGCTCTACATTAGTGTGTATAATTTTTTCCATATATTTCTAAAGATATTTTCTATTGCCAATTGTTTTTATTGTTAGTTCCCTCTAATTGATATGAAAGTTTTTTTTTCTCTAAATATTCTATTTTAGATTTTTTTTGTTAATTATTGTCAATGATGCACATGTGACACTAATGGAATAGTGTTGCTGCCAAAATTTAAAGGTAGTACAAGAAATCATTTGGTTATCGCCTAAGATAAATGATGTTTTTTTTTTAGAAATGTGGTTTGATCGCCAAATGGTTAGATAAGTTATGACTGATATGGCTTGAAAAAAAAAAAAACATTGATCCCCAAGAGGAGAAACCATTTAATATCCAACTACTTTGTAGGGAATTCAAGGATGAAATCATTCCTAGTTATGAAGTGGCAGAATTTCACTATTATACTCCTTTGCTCACTTGTGAAAATTGTAATTTTGTGCACAACATTATAGTTTGATGAGAAATACAAGTTAATTATGAGGTATGAACATATTTGGGTGTGGCTCTTCCTTGTTTCGGTTCAAGATGCTTCAACCACGCAGTTGAAGGCTTCATTTCTTAAAAGATGTAATGCTCTCCCTTGTTATGTGAGTTTGTGCTCTTGTTTCCTTTGTTTAGGTTTCTGGCATCCCTGTTGGGATATTAAATGGTGCATTTCCATTGTAAAACTAACTATTACATCCTCCATCAGCTAGGCAACTTCAAAAAATGATTGAAGTAGTGTGCTTGATATAAGAAAAATGTCTTTTAGGACCACCTAAAAAACAAAGTACTGTAAAAAATGTATAGAAAAGTACTTATATGACATCAAGTTGGAAATTTAATTTAATGTTTTCACCTATTGATTCTTCTGCCTAGAAGCCTTGCTAGGTATATTGCCTTGATCATGCCCTGGAAACTAGTTCGGAGACTTGTGACAACTCTAAGTGAGCCATTTGATTTCAAAATGGGGAAAATGACATGTCTTTGGAAATTCCTTGAGGTATGTTATAGACTAGAAAATCTAAATTTTTGTTTCGGTGTCCAACAACAACACTTTTTAGACTATGAACTTCTACCACTAAATTGCTACTTTGAAAAATAGTCATAATGTTTCCAAAGTTCATTCTCTATAGATAGGGGTCAAAACAAAGCATAGCATATACTATTATAAATGTATCAAACAACCCTACATTATAACCAAGCCCAATTTTATCTTTGTGTGTGATTCAAAATAGATTATAATTAATGAAGTCATGACTACGAAATTTCCCCCTCTTGGAGATGTGTAACTTGTACACTTTATAGACTGGCTATATGAACTTGGAATTGGGGAAATGAGGGCTCATTGGAAATCTTGTTCCGAGTACTATAGGTCGCAGCCATTTAATTTTATGAAAATACAACATAATTGTTTTTTTATGTTTTGTGCAAGACCTAGCTCACGTGGAGCTTGCCTAGTGACTAGTGAAAATGGTCAATTTTGGAATTTTTGCAAACTATACTCACATCTAAAAAAATATAACTCAATCAACCTAGAAATGTACTTTGTTAATACAAAAGAATTTCAAAACTAAAAAATAAGCTAGGTATGGCCTCCCCAAAGGACAAAACATTGAGATCTTGAAACAAGCCAAACAAGACTGAGTTTCTCAATTGTTATCCATTATTCTGGGAGTTCTAAAGCTCTTCCAGATCCTCTCAATTTCATTGTGATATTTTAAACCAAAGGCATAACATAGCATGTCCTTAATGAAATAATGTGATGAATCTTTAGTGAATTTCGTTTTGAATTCGATACCTAGTTAGGATGAAAAAATAGTTATTCACGAGTCAAATCATTCATTTCTCCAATGAATTCTAAAATGATATGCATTTCTCATAATTTTATGAACAAAAAATGGTCATGAGGTTGAAAATATAGTGTAAACCCAATTGGTAATAACAAAAAATCAAAATGAAGTTGAAGTATTTATCTCCCCATCTCCCACGACCTTCAGAAACCAATTAATTAAAATATTAAGTATCTTATGTTCAAAAACATAATTGTTTATTATAGATGTAGTTCTTGAGTTATGAAGATCTGTATATTCATAAAACTCTTTGAGAATTGTTTCAAATAATTTTATATTACGATGTTTGATAACGCCCACTAGGAGAAACAAGTTAAAATAAGCCAAATTGATACCATTTTCATTCGATTTAGATTTAATTCCTTCATCATTAGTGTTAAACTATTTCAAAATAGCATACTTGCACTCATCTTTAATAGTTGGTGTTATACTTCAATTAAGGTATTAGTATAGAAAATGTTTATTGATTCTGCTATGATACTTAATTTGATCCATTTGAAGTCATGGAAAATAATTCTTATAAAGAATACTTCACCATCTCAATATTTTTGTAATCAGACTTGCCACTCACCCTTTCCAAGTCTTGCATCTCGAAAAAGACATTTATATGCAAAGATGATAGCAAGATTCAAACTCAAGACTTTTTCTCGGGATTCCAATGAACAACATTCAAATATTTCATAGATGACTCGACACAATCATAAAATATTACTTCAAAAGGAACTAGTAAAATAAAAAATGTTTCATCCACACCTAAGAAATAAGTGATGTTTTCTTCTATATATTAAGAATACATTTGTTGAATTTGATGTAATTATCACCACTATGAGAAGTTGTACTTTGATTTCAAATGATCGCTTATCTGAAATGATATTCAAAAAGCTTCATTTCAAAAAAATTATATTTTTCAACACTTGAGAATCACCAAAAATATGATTAAGTTAAGACATTGTCATTTGTTCCTTTATTATTGAAATAAAATATTTAGGTCATAGAAGACATGAGTCATTTGTACATAATAAATTGAAACATGTGGCATGGGTGAAGAGCATGATTAAGCGTCTAGACATGAATGATATCCATCTTAGGTTCGATTTTGTCTAAGAAATGGGATAATTTTTTGTGAACATCATTAATAAGGATCAACCTAGAGGAGAAAGGTCGAAGGTGGGATTATATATTATTTTACCCATTGGAAGGTACTTAGTATGTATAATAGAGATGGGTTTCTTTCGAGGTACTTAGTGATGGTGTTTTTATTTTTTATTCTAGAAAGAACAATAATGGTTTCAATCACAATGGTCAAAATGAGTGGGTAGCTTTGTAAGTTTAAAGTACTCAAGCTCCAAACATGGGAGGTTGTCGATTAAAAAGAGATATTTTGGAACATCTGTTGGACTACCTTTATGTTTGTGTTCATTTGTATGTTCACTTAAATAAGTTGTTCTTACTAAAACAATGTGATTTGAGGATATACAACTACAAATGCAAACAATATCTCAAAAAAAAAAAAAGGCACGCTTATATTAAGCCATCATGTATTGTAGTGAACTAAAAAAGAGCCATAGAAAATTCAAGTAAGGCCACATGATTCTAGCAATAACATAGCACAAAATAATCCTCCTATATATATTTAATGGATATAAACTACAAAATCAAGTTAGGGGATCAAGCAACTGCAAAAATGTATGACATGCACTTGTTAATGTCGATACTTGTCAAGTTGGTCTCTTAGTTTTGCAGATAATAAAATTGCTAATGTAGTCCCCCTCGAAATACATAACAAGAGCATGGACACCTTCGGAGGGTAAGAGAAGGGAGGCCTTGCTTAGTCAAGGAAAAAAGGAGCTTCTCAAATTGCTACAAGAAGTGCAACAAATCCTGCACCAAGAAGTACCATAATATAAATTATGTTAATTTGCACTTTTACATATTTTATTAAGCTTCCTCCCACAATGCCCTCCCTGGTTAACCAAAAACAAAGGATGGTGGTGGGGTGAAAATGATGGTGGAGAAAACAAAAAGGAAGGAGGGGATGATGATAATAAGGGTGTTGATGAACACAAATATGACAGGGAAGACAAGAATGATGAATTGATCTCTAGATAAATTGAAGGCACTTAATTTGTATAACGGATATGGGTTGTAAATAATTGAAATTGACTACAAAGATTTTCAAATTTCTTAACCTTTTACAACCGATGACTATTAATGTTTTAAGAAGTCTGAATTTTGTAATTACTAGTTATTCATTTATGTGATCACTTTATGAATAAAAGATAGATCTTACAATATTATAATTAAAGTATTTGAAACCATGCAAATACGTGGGTAGCTTAGTAAAATTAAAGTACTTGATCTACAAACATAAGTTGAGGTAGTGAACTGAAAACAGAGATTATGGAACATCTATTGGACTACCTTCGCATTCATCTTCATGTGTATCTTCACCTTCATAAGTTATACCTATTAGAGTAGTTTTTTTACTATTTTTGAAGCTACATAATGTATCCATTTCGTGACTAATTTGTCAATCTTTCTTTCAAAAAACTCTTTATTTGAAAACCTTTCCATTGAAATGTTAAAGCATTCAAGTTGAGAAAAATGGAAGAAAATGGTGTTACCAAGTGTGCATATTCTTCCTAAAAGGAAATAGAATAAAAAAAACCATGAGAGAAATCAATATGGGGCAACAAATTCTAAACGAATTGAAATTCCAATAGAGGGTAGAGCGATGCATTGCATCTATTAAGTGAAGCTTTGAGAGAATGTGAAAGTAGAGTTATTTCTCTAAAATACCACTCAATGTGTCCCTTCCCTTTCCCAAGGTTGGACACAAACAAAGGCTAAATCTACCCAACGTGGAAGTGGAAGACTGCAACATTGACGAATTAAACCAAGTGGGAAGTGGAAGAGTAGAGACATTGTTGGATCAAAAATGTGTTATGGGAAATCCTAAAACCTTGGGGAATTGAAAGGTTGTACTTTGAGGATATCAAGGTCTTTTCAATACCACCAAAATCAAATAAGCTAATAAGAAATAATTCTTTAGTACTAATATACGCTAGGTGGTATATCACAACACTAGGTACTTAACAACAATGTGAATGGTGGTTGTTTTTCTTCTTCAATGGTTGGACACAAGTAAAGGTTGTTAAATCCAACTAGCAAGGAAGTGAAATATTGCAATACTAATNTGTTCCTCGCTCTTTCAACAGGGCAGTTGATGTACTCTCAAAGAGGGCCCTTACTGGTGTGATAGGAAGGCTCTCGATCTATCACTGTGATCAAGGGATCGAGAGCCCTATCACCTCTATAAACATCTTTGAATGAGAAGGAAGCTGCATGTTCTCTTAGCTTCAGATTGGATCCGGCTACACGATATTGCGCTTTGTTTATTGGCGTTGGAGAGTCCTCGTTACTTGTGACTGTTCCTCTACTTCCAAAGCATAGCAAGTCAGATTTTCTTTGTTGTTGTTCCTAGCTTGTTCGGGTCCAAAATGCTAGAGCATTATGACCACTACTATGGCTGCAGCCCTTATTTGTAAATGAATTTATTCACTATAAATTCGAGTAATTTTTTTTGGAAAAAAAAAAAAAGCTAGCCAAGAAATGGAAGAGTAGAGATACCAATGGATCAAAATTATTTTCTACACAAACTTGAATCCTTGGGGAACTGAAAGATTGTGATTTGAGGATGTAAATATTTTATCAATCCCACCAAAATAAAATAAGTTGATAAGGAATTATTCTTTAGCATGAATCTAGTTTGGGTGGTATACCATAAGGTTAGGTACTTAGCAACACTTTGAATGGTTATTTTTTTTCTTCTTTAGTGTAGCGTATTATATTGCACTTTAAAGAGAAGAGATTGCCCAATTTCTACCATGGTTCCCGACATTAGGTTATGCAAAAAACATTATTGACAATGATTATATGGAATTCCTAGAAGAATGATGGTGGAATTGTGTGCAAATATGATAGAGTAGAGTTTTTTTTTATTTATTTTTTATTTTTTCGACGAGGTAATATCGCATGGGAGTACTTCCCCACTTTGTGGATGGTAAATAGGGTAAACCACCAACCCTCATGTCTATGGCAGGCCTAATCCCAAGGGGGAACAAGAGATTCTAACCTGTGACCTCTTGTGCTGGAGATAGCTTCACGTATGGCTCAGAACCACTTGAGCAAACCCTTGGGGATAGAATTTTTTTATCGAATATATTACTATGATACTAGTATGATGCTACACATGTACAACCCAACTGTGATTAATGGTTAATAACATGTGTTTCCTCCTTGGAGTTCACATGTTCAAATCCAAAGTGGGATAGGGTATGTATACCTCCATAGACTTTAGAAGTCAAATCGTTGAGCAAATGGGATCCCTTGTCCCACAAATAAGGGGATCTCATACACCGATTTGGTGTTTGTCTTGGTTGTGACCTTAAAATTAGATTATTAGTATTAGTATTATATATAAGATGTTAATTTGGCATGATACGACACAAACATTATGTCTTCGATGCACAACAATTTTAACTGACGAGGACACAATGCAAAAATGGAAATAATATGATGTTACCCGACATAAGTGATGTTAGGATATTTATACACTTTGGAGTTAGTTAAGATCAACTTGGTCTAATGTGGCGTTAGGTAAAATTGTGTTTCTTAGTATGCATTAGTATGCATTTGTAGTTAGGTAATCCAATGGTCACGATAAGTTCCTGACATAGAGTGATCCGATGGTTCATATTTTCCTCAATCTTAATGACTATATTGATCCATGGATTAACACCCAATTGGACCATGATTTCTATGTAAAGAGCATGGAGGGTCATTTGTTGATGATTAATTGTGAGAAGCTCTCTTGTAAATCTCTCTATAATATTTTTCTTTTGCATTAATAAATTGCTCCAAGTGGCCACGTTGGCTAGGGCCATGGATGTTTCCCCATAGGGGTTTTACCACATCAAAGCATCGATGTGTTGATCTTTGATCCGGTTGTGTGAGTGGTTACTGAAGGTGTTCGTCCTTTGTTGGAATAATTGTGTTGTCTAACAAGTGAAACATAAAACAAAAACAAAAACAATGAGTGTTTTCCAACATCGTGGATTTGATGCACACTTGACAATATAATCACGTCGCTAAATCCCAATGTGCGCTGGTATAAAAAATGTTAATGATGCATTGCCATGCTATAGAATTGTATTGTAGTACTATATGTCTACCTAAATCTTGAAGTCGAAGGTCAGATGGTTTTCATAATGTCACATTATATAAAAGTGGGGATAGTTTGTCACAACACCTTCACATGTCACAGCTACCTAAACCTTAAAGGAAAAAAGTCATGAAAAGTATTGTAAATCTAAGTAAACCTAAAAGCCGAGGGTTGCATGCATTCACAATTCTCACAATATGGATATTTTGACACTAACACAATAATTGTTGTACCTAACTAAACCCTAAAGACAAAGGTCTCATGGTTTCAAAATGTTGCCATGCGTAATAATATGTCCAGTTATATGTTGAGAATACATCTTTACAAGTTGTGTCTACCTAAGCTTGAAAGTTGAAGGTGGAAAGGTTTGAAAATGTGACGATATGTAAGACTACGGATAGTCTTGAATTAACACATCTTTACATGTCATTTCTACCTAAAACATGACCTTAAGGCGACATGGTTCATAATGTTGTAACATGTAAGAATAGAGATATTTCGACGTTGACACAACATCTTTACATATCATGTCTACTAAATCCTAAACTCAAAGTCACATGGATTTAAAATGTCTCAATACATAAGAATATAAGTAGCTCGATAATTACACATCTTTACATATCATGTTTACACATGAAAAAATAAGGTTAAAAAGGAAAATCATGATCCTACATTATGTGACCAAATTTTATCAATGTTGAACTATCGTTATTCCTATCCATAATTCCTTAGAGGGGCATTGTCTCGTTGGGGAGGGGTCAATGATTCCTTGGAGGGGCATTTTCTCTTTGGGAGGGATTAAAGCTCTCTTTTTTCTTTTTTTTTAACATGTCATTATTTTTATAAAACGTATTATTACTTTTAACAGAATAGTTAAGTATTTGTATTAAAAGGAGCGTTGGGTCAACCTATAATAAAAAATGAAGTTATCTATAATATCAAAATATAGCTTTTTTATCCGACCATTCGATTGTAAACCATGATGATGAGTGGCATCTTTTATATGGAAATTCAAAAAGTGGTTGGTAGTGTAGAACTTGTAAAAATATCCTCTAAACAAAGCCGTTTTAAATATCATATCTAACTACTAACTAGTAAAACACATCTTGTTATTTGCTTCATCTCGAGACAAATTGGTGGGTTGAGATTCTTTTTATTCCAGGTCCATGTTTTCAAGTACCTAATGTTCTATTTCATCTTTAGATTAGAAGTTGAAGATTGGGTGCCTCTAATCAAGTTGTAGACCATGTTCTTAGAGGATTGAGCATTTAAATTCTAAAACATGTATTTGTCTTTTTTGTTGCACTCGTGTCCATAATCATTGTATTTTGGGAAACAAAATGGTCCTCATTTTCAAGTACTTTAGTGATGACAAATAAATAGAGGTTATATTTCTATTGATATACTCTTCATGCCAACACAAGACCCTATGCATTTTTTGAATTTCTTTGCGACATTTGGAATGATTTCCATAATAATCCATTTCTCAAGTCCTCCAATAATAATGAAAATGTAGAAAACCCAATAACTACTCCACTTGCCAAATAGAAGAAAATGATTTGAAAATTTTAGCCAACATTGCCCACCAGATCTATCAACTGAGAAAAGGGGGGTCGCATAGCATGTATCCATGCCCAAATCAAAACTGCTTAATGCATGGCATGACCCAGAATGAGAGAAATCAAGCAAAAATTGAATGATCGAGTTCCAATTCCATGTTATACCCCGAGCAATTAAAATGAACGAGGATTTTATTAGAAAATTGCTTACCCAAATGGTTTTCTAAGTCCATAGGGCACATGAGCTAGAGCCTCCCCTTTCCAACAAACCCTAACTAACTTGTTGTCCTTAAGGTTTCTGAATCAGCCATAATCCCATCTGTGAGTGATGTCGTGACATCCATAGATTCAAAATTGGCCATCGAACATTTAAATCCAACATGTGTAGGGGTGGTGCGAAGTTGATGTTTGTTTCATCATACTTCTAATTGATTCCAAGGCTTCCATACTAGTGTGTTGGCTTGATAGATCTAATTCTCATATAAATTTAAATTATAAATTTGATAAATATGGAATCACTTGATATCCCAATACTCCATTTTTTTAAATAACAACTTCACTTAATCTTGATGCATCATTAATGTTTTTATCAGTGTCTCATTAAACCTAACTAACTTATTATCATTTGAAACTTTGTCATTCTTCATAAAATAAATAATTATAGAGGAATTTCTTATAACTAACAAAATTCTCACAATAGATTCATTGATTTAATTTCTTATAAGAAAACATAAGCCTCCACCTCCACTTCATTATTGGTGTTCATTATTGGTGTATGTACCTAATCCCATTCATTCACTTCATTATTGGTGTCTGTACCTAATCCCATTCATTATTCAATTATTGAGTTTCTCATCATCATATGTAATCTTCCACATGACCTTATCGTGGAAACAATGGCTTCCAACATCTACTTTTAATATTGAGTTTTTTTAACGTAAACATCATATCACGTTGAAGCAAGTGCTGAAGGGAAACCATGTCATGGTGCACCTATGTTACGTCACTCCTTCCTACCTCTAAAGGTTCTCAAATTTTTTGTTGTTTCATTATTTTCCTCAAAATATCAATCAACACGGTTAACGCAAGAGGTAGTGTCGATATCTTATGGTTTGATTTTCCTAAGAGAGTGTAAGATGTTGATCTCTAGTTCAACTTTCCTGTAATATGTCTCGTTTTGTGAAATAGTGAGACTCTCAGCGTTTGAATTGGGTGAGGCATTAGCTTTTTAATTTGATATGCCATTTAATATTTAAAATGATGATAAATATTGGAAACTTAATTTGAGTTGAAATATAGTTTAAAGCTATTGGTTAATAAGTTATGTTGTATAAGTTTTGGAATGTCAGAATGTTGGGAATGTGGATATGAGTGTTCGGAATAGCTAGAAGTTTTGTTCAAATTTATAAGAAACGTCAAATTAGAAGTGACAATATTATATATTAAAAAAATATTAAAAAATACTTTGAACTACAACGTGTCCCATATAATGATACATACACATTAACATTCATTGTAGATGAACACACCCACACATATTTAGCTAAACTCTAAACTCTGAACTAGTAATGCCTATACTCTAGTATTTATTTCAATCAAAATGTTGGTTGTTCCTGAACTGTTTTGTCTCCTAGCAATACCTCAAATTTCAATATTTAAATTGTATTTCAATAAAATTGGAGGACAATCCAAGATAGTGACGCCTCCTATTGCCTACTAGAGTTGCTATATAGTATATGTTGTAGTATGTTAGACTTTACTATGTTAGTATATTTCATTGTTCAACAAGTTACAAGTAACAAAACTTATCCACCGATCTGTATAACTAATGCCTGGAAAAAGAACTTAAAACATGTCATTTCATAACCTATTACTATTAGGATTTTGTAGGCGTCATAGGAAATTAAAATAATAAAACCAAACAACAGAATTTAAGAAACCACACAATGAAACTTACAACACTACATGAGATTACAAAACAAAATTTACTGGACAAGCATATCTAGAAAATATTGGTTTGAGAAAATGACAAAAGCTCACCGCTAGTCATGAATTCTCACATTGTTGCTCATAATGATGAGATGACCAAATGGTGGGAAGATGCCTCACATAGTTTCTTACGATGCACTTCTCATGATGCACCTCACTCACATGTAACTCTTCAATGTACCTCAACCCTCACTCAATTGTGTCTACTAATTACACCTTGCCCTCGTAACACAAGACTCACAATTCTTCTCACTCATACAACAACTCACAATGTGGCATGATGCCAAATGTCAAATGATGCCAAACAATGTGTATTCTTCATGATAGGGTGGTTATTTTACAGGTACAAATTAGGGTTTTAAAAATGGTTTTATGGTTTTTTGGGGGGGCATCATGAGATTGACATCAAAAGAGTGAGAAATCATGCCACATGAATGCAAAAATTTGGGGCTCACACGCATGGGAACTCGCTTCTACAACCTATCTATACTGGAAACTCCATTTAAAATGTTCTCAAGCTCTCACTTCCTTGATGTTGAAGCTCGCAAAAATATCAAAAGTTCTTGGAACCACCAACCAATTGACCAATTGAAAATGTTTAGTATTCCTTCTCAAACTCCAAACATGTGGAAATAAGGAAAACCAATTTCAAAAATATCAGTATAACTAGGTTAATATATTTCATATTTTAATTAAATTAAAAAGAAACATTTTATCAATATAAAATAGTAATATTAAATTTAATAGGAATAAATCATTTACACATCTTTATATATAAATAATATTGTAAAAAAAAATTATTGAAAATGAAAAATTAAATCAATTTTATTTGATACTTTAAATTTTTTATCAACTCAAATTATCAATATGATACCAAACATTAATACACACTCATTGATATAAATCTATTTTAACTATATATATTAAATAAAACACAAAATAACCATTAATTTTAAAATTGATTATTATAAATATTAATTAACAATATTAAAATTAAAAGATAATTAATCTGATTATTAATTATATCAATTATATCAGGTAAATCATTCATACAATTGAACCTTTAAAATGTATATTAAAAATTTATCCACTTTGACTTTAAAAGAGAGCTTTCTAAGCTCAAGCTTATGATTAAAACAATTCCATAATTTAAGAGATTGTGAATTCAATTCTATTGGCATTCTTTCTCCATCTTTGAATTCAACAAATTTCAGTTTTATATGATTGAAATGATGAAATCGTTTTGCTCATATTATAAGTGTTTTAATATATTTTATACTTTTAAATTCATTTAACTTTTATTTTATGTAAAAAAAAGTTAGAAAAACATATTAATAGTTATTATAAATCTAATTTAAATGAATTTAAAAGATTATTTTAAATTCATTTTAATTTTAAATTTATTAATTATTAAAAAAATTTAAATTTAAATTTTCTAATATTTAAATTTTTTTTATTATATATATATATATATATATATATATAATTATTTCATCCTTTTCCTTTTATGTTTTGGTTTTTATATTGTTATTTTTATATATATAAACTTATAAATATTATTATTTTGCTCACATTAAATTTATTATTTTTATATTTTAAATTTTATACAACATATTATATTGAATTCTATATATTTAGAAATATGGGATCGATATTACAATCTATTCATCTCTTAAATACTAAGATGTAAAATACATCCAACTTCTTTCATTGCAACAAACCTACTCTATCATTATTGCTATGCAAAGAAATGGTAAATAAATCCAAAAAATTTAATTTTATAAAATAAATTAAAAACATATTTGAAGCAAAACTCTATAGACATATTATTTTATAAGTTTTTAATCAAATAAATATAAACTACATTAAAAAAATTAATTAATAAAAAAATTCTACTAAACCACAAAATGTCCACAACCAAAGCTACCTTATAATCAAATATTTTGGTGTTTAAAAGCAACTTTAGTAGATTTTGGATTTCTTCTCTTTTGTTTTAAACAGTCATTTTGGTTGATGATGAACGTTCATGAAGACCAAAATTGGCTTATCACCTTAAAAAAGATAAGAAATTATTTACATTTCTTTAAAATATTATTTCTGTGTTTAAAAAATATTGAGAAAAATAATCCAAAATCACTATAATTCTAATGTCTTAAAATATTAAAAATATCATAGATGTATAGTTTTAACCAATATATAAAAAAATTAAGATTAAAAATTAAAATAATCAATGATAATGAAAACATCCATTATCCTATTTCTATCTTATTAGATGTCATATGCATTTTTTCACCACCTAATTGTCATAGAGTACTTAAGTGTTGTACAGTCCAAGACATGAGCTTTCTTCATCACCTTTGTCCAACCTTCCTAGAAATTTGTGTCACAATTCAAACATGTCAATGATCTTACATGGAAACTTTAGAAAATGTGCCATTATTGGGTAGGTGTTAGTCCTCATAGCATCATGGGGGTGGTTTAGAGAGTAGTTTCACTGGACCATTGTGGGTCTTGGGCAAACCAAAATGGACTTTTCTTATTTCTAATGCCCCCACAACCACCTTACTAAAGCAAAGTACAGTGACATATCCTTATAGTTTACCAATAAAAAATTAAATTGCTTCAAAAAGCTTCCAAGTACACAACCTACTTGAACCAAAGTACACACGAATTTAGCCAGACAACTGGCTTAAGAAATTCAGTATAAAAACCAGATCAGTAAAACGGTAATTCCGAACTTTTACTCCTACTTTCCGTTTACCTTTCTAACTTTCCATTTACAACTACAGTGCTTCACTGACATCCGGCAGACAGTAATTAATAGTTAACCAGCGAGACAATATCGTTCCAGCAGACAGGATTTTACTGCGGCGAATATTCCCTTTTTCGGGTGCAGACGTAGAAAAATATATATAATTTAATATTTCACAATGTAAGTGACTGACAGCTTTGGCAGGAAGCTACAACCTCCAGGGGGTGGGACCCACTCTCATTAATAATCCTACGACGCTTTCTGCCACAGTCCGTGGTGGGACCCACATCCAATTAAAGCGGACTCAATAAACGAATTAGATAATATTATATGATCTGCTAGGGCTTTAATTTTCTAATTGCCATGTAGTTTGTGTTTGTACTTCTGAAAACTTCTAAATTCCTTTTGGGAAGGCGGGCGTTTATGGAGTGACATGGCGACATCGATCCAAAGTGAGTCAGAGAGAATTTATAATTTATAATTGAGATTAGTAATCAATTTTTTTTATTTTTTATTTTTCTCTCTCTCTATACTATTACAGAGTGGGAAAATTTATTATAATTTTGTTTTCAATTAATATTGAGTAGGGATTGGTTGATTTATCATCCTTATTCAAGGAAAACCATATCGCTTGGAATAATCTCGTGTATAAGGGTTTTTTTTTTATTTCTTTCAATTAATATTAGGTAGGGATTGGTTGATTCATCATCCTTATTCAAGGAAAACCATATCACTTGGAATAATCTCGTGTGTAAGGGTTTTTGTTTTTTCTAGTATTACATAGTGGGAAAATTTATTATAATTTTGTTTTCAATTAATATTGGGTAGGGATTGGTTGATTTATCATCCTTATTCAAGGAAAACCATATCACTTGGAATAATCTCCTGTATAAGGGTTTTTTTTTTTCTAGTATTACATAGTGGGAAAA
>JASDQU010242820.1:118322-130936 GCA_032191745.1 Picea mariana
CGTTTACCTTTCTAACTTTCCATTTACAACTACAGTGCTTCACTGACATCCGGCAGACAGTAATTAATAGTTAACCAGCGAGACAATATCGTTCCAGCAGACAGGATTTTACTGCGGCGAATATTCCCTTTTTCGGGTGCAGACGTAGAAAAATATATATAATTTAATATTTCACAATGTAAGTGACTGACAGCTTTGGCAGGAAGCTACAACCTCCAGGGGGTGGGACCCACTCTCATTAATAATCCTACGACGCTTTCTGCCACAGTCCGTGGTGGGACCCACATCCAATTAAAGCGGACTCAATAAACGAATTAGATAATATTATATGATCTGCTAGGGCTTTAATTTTCTAATTGCCATGTAGTTTGTGTTTGTACTTCTGAAAACTTCTAAATTCCTTTTGGGAAGGCGGGCGTTTATGGAGTGACATGGCGACATCGATCCAAAGTGAGTCAGAGAGAATTTATAATTTATAATTGAGATTAGTAATCAATTTTTTTTATTTTTTATTTTTCTCTCTCTCTATACTATTACAGAGTGGGAAAATTTATTATAATTTTGTTTTCAATTAATATTGAGTAGGGATTGGTTGATTTATCATCCTTATTCAAGGAAAACCATATCGCTTGGAATAATCTCGTGTATAAGGGTTTTTTTTTTATTTCTTTCAATTAATATTAGGTAGGGATTGGTTGATTCATCATCCTTATTCAAGGAAAACCATATCACTTGGAATAATCTCGTGTGTAAGGGTTTTTGTTTTTTCTAGTATTACATAGTGGGAAAATTTATTATAATTTTGTTTTCAATTAATATTGGGTAGGGATTGGTTGATTTATCATCCTTATTCAAGGAAAACCATATCACTTGGAATAATCTCCTGTATAAGGGTTTTTTTTTTTCTAGTATTACATAGTGGGAAAAATTATTATCATTTTGTTTTCAATTAATATTGGGTAGGGATTGGTTGATTCATCATCCTTATTCAAGGAAAACCATATCACTTGGAATAATCTCGTGTGTAAGGGTTTTTGTTTTTTCTAGTATTACATAGTGGGAAAATTTATTATAATTTTGTTTTCAATTAATATTGGGTAGGGATTGGTTGATTCATCATCCTTATTCAAGGAAAACCATATCACTTGGAATAATCTCGTGTGTAAGGGTTTTTGTTTTTTCTAGTATTGCATAGTGGGAAAATTTATTATAATTTTGTTTTCAATTAATATTGGGTAGGGATTGGTTGATTCATCATCCTTATTCAAGGAAAACCATATCACTTGGAATAATCTAGTGTGTAAGGGGGCGAAGAAAACGATCACAATCCAAAAGGAATATTGTTTTAGAAGTACAACTTCAAAAATACTTTTAAGAAAAAATAAAATTTCAAAATTACTTATCATTTATGAATTACAATAAATATTATAAAATTTTAAACAAAGTGTTGTGATTTCAACAACTCATATTAATGTCTTGAGTGTTGGATTATTCAATTAACATTATATCTTCCACATTAGCATACCCTGAAGTGGGGGAAGGGAACATCTAATAAAATGTAGAGTATATATGTTAGTTTTTTTTTTTTTTTTTAATTATTAAACTACAATAAGTTGCACTATTATTACTCACCTTCATTTTATGCCATTTTAAAAGTCCATATATTCCATGGATGCCATTTTCCATTTGTAATTATCTAACTCCTCTTAAGCTTAAAAACAACAAGAACAATGGTGAAATCATTTTATTGGTGGTGCAAAGAGGTGAGTAGGTTTTTCCCCAAAACAATCTTGGTTGATATGGTTCACTGATGAAGCCCTGTAGTTTTTTCTCATTATATATCCAAGGACACCCTACTTCAACATGCCTACACAATGTAAAAGCGTTGATCCATCTATTTGGCTAATTAAATCTTAGATATTGAAAACATGTCAATGGTGAAGAATATCCCATCCATTTGTACGGAAATGTAGCATAATTAAAGACGATGACGCCCAACCATGTGTCAAGTGCAGTTGGTCACAATTGACTACTATATCCCATCCATTTGTACAGAAAACCATGTGTCAAGTGCGGTTGGTCACAATTGACTACTATATCCCATCCATTTGTATGGAAAGATAGCATAATTAAAGAGGATGACACCCAACCATGTGCCAAGCATTGTTGGTCACAACTGTAAGTAGTTAGTGCAGACATGTGAAAGGCAGGTGGAAAACATGGTTGCCATGAAATATAATTAACTAAAAAAATAATGAAATGAATAAACTTTGAGTCTAGCGCAAACTTTTTTCATCTCATAATAACAGTGTGTTGTGATTATATGAAAACAACTTCATATAATTGAAATTTTGTTTCAATTTGAGTACTTAGTAGTATTTGTTATTAAAAAAACCCAAGCAAAAAAAAAATGAAATACAAATATTCTCCATGACATAATATAACATTATCTTCATGATTATATATCTTCTTTAATAAAATATTGTAGGTGAGAGAGTTTATTGTTTATACCATGACTATAATGATCTATTCTCAATACAAATACCATAAATAGAAGTAGACCCAATGCCTTTATGCCCTCTGCCGCAGTATTTATGAATTTGTTGTGGAGTGCATAGTTCTTACCAATGTTCAACTCCTCTACTTCCACAATTTATCCTTGTGCAATAATGCTATGTGACTACTCCCTTGCATCCTATTGCAATTGGCATAAACGTGTAGCTTGATCACTCTATAGAGGTTGTTGGGTTTCTTGATTTTGAGGCATCTCAATGATATGCCATTTCCTTGCATCTTGTTGCAAGAAGTACAAAACTTTAGCTTGATCTGAATAGAGGTTGTTGGGTTTCTAGGTTTTCAAATATTTGAAGGATTTTCTAGCTCTATTGATGATGAAAATCATACAAGCATACTTGATGACATGCCTCAACAACCTCTTTGGTGAGTTCTTGTTATATACATGTCAACGTCGCTTATATATTTATCTTGTTCGATTATGATATATATCTTTGTTTGATGGGAGGAAATCAGGAAAGTTGTCGAATCCTTGATTGGAAAAAAATAGTATAACCTCATATTTAGAGTAGCTTGGGGGCTTATTTACCCTCGCATAATTTTTTGATATATTAAGGATGGGAAAATTTAAATCGACATGTCGACCTGGAAATTTTCTTACAACAGGTATGTCATTTTCAATCATATATCAAGAAATTTCTTATAGGTAAAATCTAGTTAAAAAATCGAGTGTTGCGGCCTGAGATTATTTGATTGAGAGGCCATAATCTCACTTTAAACTTATGAATTATTCACCCTTGGTTGTTAGTTAGCTCACGATTTAATTTAAATATTACCTTAATTTAGTTGAATGGAATAGTCTTTTAAGTATTTGAGATGGATGACAAATGTGTGTATAACCATTCCATCATTAATCATTAGACCCTCATGGCTAACCTAATTTTAATTTCCTTCACAATTATTTTTAAAGTGTGATCCAAGAGAGAGTGAGAAGGCATTTGTACGAGAAGCTCTTCAATATGTTCTCTTTCTATATGATCTAAATACCAACAAAACAAAATTGAATTTCTATATGTATAGGAAATGGGAGGTAGATCAAATGAAAAGCCACCACAAGCAATTAAAAATGATTAGAGTAAATATGAAAGTTGTCTTAGGGTGTTTTGTTTTCGCATTTTGTTGGGTTCAATGGGTAAATAATTGCAACAACATCCTGCTATTTTTAGCTTCCTTATGTAATAATTTGTTTTCTCACACACTTACATCCTAGCGCTGTAAATGTAAATATATGAATTGGTTTGGTGTCCACTTACACATATATTCATTGAGTTTTGGAAAATTGTTTTTCCCATTTGCATCTCTCTCCCTCCCTCACACACACACATCATTGAATTTGGCATGAAAGTAAATGGTGAAAAACATCTCGTTCATTTATATTACATACATATATTTATTGAGTTTGATTGAAGAGTTCATCCTAATATTTTGAAGAAGGGGACACAACGATATTTTTGTTATAAATATTCATTAAACTTAAAAAGAAAATAAATTGTGAAAAGTATATTTCTCAATTACATTACATATATATCTATTAAGTTAAAAAAAAGTGTTTTTCCCATTTGCATCACATACATTTATTATTGAACTTGAGAGGAAAGTGATTGTAAAAAGTATCTTTCTCATTTATATTATAGATATATGTATTGAAGTTGATTGAAAAGTCCATCATGATATTTAGAGGAAGAGGTGGATCTAAGTTTTTTTTTTTTTTTTAATATATTCATTGAGTTCTAATAAAAAGTATTATCTATATATATATATAATTTAAGAGAAAAATCAATTTTGAAAAATGTCTTTTTTTTTGTCAAGAAAAGTCAATTTTGAAAAGCCTCTTTTTTATTACATGACATATATATTTATTAACTTCATTAAAATTGTTTTTCTCATTTTTATCACATATATATTTATCATTAAAATTTAAAGAAAAGTGAAATGTAAAAATATGTTTTTGGACTTTGCTATTTATTTGTATGTTTATCATATTTGATTAAAAATTGAGCAAGAAGAAACAACTTGTCTTTATTTATATGTTCACCATATTTTTTTTCAAATTTAAAAAATATTGAGTAATATATTAAAAACAAAATTAATCATCAATTTTATGATTGTGTTTATCAAATTTAAAAAATATTCACTATATAGATGATAGTAACTATTTTTATCAATGTCATGAAATTTTAAATAAAATTTTGAATTATATCAAAGTGACTACTTTGATATATTATGAAATTTTAATTAAAATTATGTAAATATTTATATGAAACATAATTTAATAAATTATTTTTATTATTAAATTTATATTTTTAATATTTTATTTTGAGATTTTTTAATATTTTTTATAAATAATATATGGTAGTGTCGATAATTATAAAAAATAATTAAATATGGTTAAATATATATATATATATATATATATGATTTAAAAATTAAAACATAAATAAATAATATACTTTTTCTTCATATTGATACTGAATATCCAAAATATTAAACTAACAATATTTAGATATTCTGAACCAATGTGAAAAAAACACTCGCCACAAAAATCCCAATCATTAAATATAAATTTTATTTAATTATCAAATAATTTGATAACTTATATATGATTTAAAAATTAGAACATAAATAAATAATATAATTTTTCTTCATATTGATACTGAATATCCAAAATATTAAACTAACAATACTTAGATATTCTCAACCAATGTGAAGAAAACGCTCACCACAAAAATCCCAATCATTAAATATAAATTTTATTTAATCATCAAATAATTTGATAACTTATTGCTTATAAAAATTGAAATTCCCAATCATCAAATATAAATTTTATATAATCATTAAATAATTTGATAACTTATTGCTTATAAAAATTGAAAAAAAAACTATAAATCTAACTCAAAATGTTAACTAAAATCAATACATACAATCCTACAACAATTTTATAAGAAGAAAAAAAAAAAAAAAACTCAATAAATATATAACAATAGTCTCTACAAGTTAACGTTGAAATTTTTTAAATATTTCAATATAAACTTCACACATCTTTGTCCAAACAATTTTTGCCACAATAATGATGATGATGATGATGATTAACTTCCACTAAAACCTAATTTACCACAATATTATGATATGCAAACCTCAAATAAATACTCTATAAAACTCAATCTTCATGTCTCAACCATGGATCAATGGCTACAATATCTTTATGTTCGATCCCAAGTTCATAAATAACCAATGTGCCCTCCAATACTCAAAGGTCAATATGTTCTTTTCGTATTTAATCAATGGACAAATATGTTATTTTCTTATTTAATCAATCGACAAAGCCGGCTTGGCTGACTCACTTCTAAGGAGCTATTTAATTCAAACTGGACCGATTTTCTCATCATCCTTGTCTTGGAAGACTTGCTGAATGAACGAATGAATTTTGAAGAAGAATTTTGATGGGGTATTCATTTCTATTTTTTTTGTTGGTCTTTTGAGGCATCCTTGCATGCCTGGCCATCTCTATCACCCTATTTCTCAGTTGAATTTAGAAAATAATTTTTAGTGAATGAATATTTATTTTATATTTTATGAGTTTATTTTGTTTGTTTGTTATTATCATTTTGACAGGGTATTATGCTCAAATTTTTGAAATTGTTAGAAGTTTGTCTCAAATTTGTAAAAAAAGTTGAGTTAGAAGAAAATATATATAGAGAAAGATAATAATATATTTAAAATTTTGTTTCAATAAAATTGAAGGTATTACATGATAACATTGTTTCTACTGGAACAATTACAATATCTAAATTATTAATTTAATTTGTGCTAATAATTATATGAATATATTTAACACAATACTAAAACTTTAATATCCATAAAGATTGGAATAGAAAATGAGAAACAAAATACATATACAAAATTTTAACATCTTTTTTAAAATGAATTTTACATATATAAACTTCAAACATCTTTGTAAATTTGAAGATTGGAGCAAATGTTTTCCATGGATATTGATTCATTAGAGTTTCATGTTTGGTCTGGGCTTCAAGCAAAACATACATGCATTAAATTTTTCATATCCACAACTATAAAGTGAGTATTATTAAGTTTTTTTATTTAAATAATTTTTAAAATAATATTTACTTGTAGTTTAGTCTTTATTTTATAGTGATATTTTGATTCAATGTATTAAAAATATTGTAAAAAAGTTTTTTTATTTAAATAATGTTTGTGATATTATTTACTTGTAGTTTAGTCTTTGTTTTATAGTGATATTTTGATTTAATGTAATAAAAATATCTATAATAAATTATGTATTGGTAATAATAGAATAAAAATATTTACATTTTAATTTAATAATATCCAAAATTGGTACTTATTAATACGAAAACTTATGAGTATAATTTTAATTTAAAGCTTTTTAGTTCCCATTTAATTATGAGTATAATTTTAATTTAAAGCTTTCTAGTTCCAACAGAAAAAGATCGCAGACAAAACTGCAGTCGATTTAAGGGGAAATCTGAATGCGAAAATGGGGGAGTTGGGTGTCTAAAATCTGGATGCCCAAAACTAGAGAAAGGATTATAAAACCGTCGAGCAGGCCGCCTGTGCTTATGACGTTCCATTGTATTTTCTAAGAGGCCCCAACGCAAATTTAGGTTTCCGCCACCAAATATACCATATTTCATCAACATGACACATGGCATGTTTTTATAGGCCTTTTACAGATAAAGATTTATTGTATATTGTTTATTGCACTAGTCTAAGCATTCTACTTTTTGGCTGTTTCCCAGTCATTTTTTCTGTTTGATTTTGCCCAAAATCTGGTGATGAATGGTTGGATCTGCATATTTGAGTGGCTAATATGCATTCATAAATGCAATTTAAATAACAGAAAATATAGATTTTGTCCAAATTTACATGGCCTGATTCCAGCCAAAAAAATTCAAAAGGTCAAAAGTTTAGCCAAAGCCTTGTTTTTTTAATCTAAAAATCAAAATAATCTCTATTCCCATTCACTCACATCTATCCCAAGATATGATATACCATTTCAAGACATTAAATTCATCACATAGTTCATATTAAAACAATCGTACCATTATATTGACATATGCTTTAATGTAAGTGCCACTTATTGAAATATTGGTGGAGAATTTTGGACATCTTCTCTTTCTACCTATCTAGTTATCTCACTTGAATTCACACATTATGAGCATCGTGGATCCTTGGCATATGAGAATTGATGTCTCATTTAGTGTCCATACTTAATGTGTGTGAATCCTAGTTGGCCATAATCCCATTTCATTTGTTGTACCTTTTCCTCTGCTCTTGGTTTTGCAAAACACCAAAACATTTTGTCATGGGTTATGGGTGTAAAATTGTAACGACATTGGAAACTTATTAGCAAGATTAATTGCAAATATGTATCTCAATGACAATTTAAAAAATAAAACATTAGACATAGAGTGACCCAAGGAAATGAGGTCATCTCTCTTTTTTCATATTCACGTCTTCTATCTCTCTAAAGGTATCTAACATGATGATTCCTAAATATTTTGTTGCATTGATAGATCTATTTGTTTTCCTCTTATAAGTCATGACATGGTTATACAGTTGGTATCAAATATTTGATTATTATTTTAGCGCGTTTGCTACATCTTGACCAGTTAGTATGTAGTTCATGGAATCCCCATTCTTGAAATATATGCTTAATTAGAACCCAAAAAATAACTAACTCAAATGTAAATCTCTCAACAATCGATCAATCTTGTACATGTTTTGTCCAACTCATCATAAATATTATGAATATTTTTTCTTTGTTTCACACAAAAGTATGTTAATGGTTTTGTCTGGGATAGGAAACACTATCTAAGCTTGGTAACATTTTCTAACTTGTATGTTTTTGATCAAGTTTAGATATGACCCTGCACAAAATGGACCTTGCCACATCAAAAAACCTAAAATTGGGATATAGCAAAGCCAATTTTGATTTTGTTCGTTTAATTTTCTATGTTATCAAATCCTCACTCGTGCGTTCTTCAAAATGATCATAAACATTTTCTCAATTCTATGCATCTTTATCTATCACACTCTTTCACTTTCTTCTTCTTGTTTCTTGCAACATCGACATCAGTGTGACAATACTTTGCATGCCAAATATTGTGAGAATTTCATATGTCTCTCTTTATCTCTACCTCATTCCAAGCCCAAGATCAATGAGACATATAATTTGCAACCTTAATTGTCTCTTCTTGTTTTAGCAATGTGTAATTTAATACGATGTATGAACACAGACCAAAATATGTAATTTGTAAACATTGTATATGATCGTAACAATAAAATAAATGTGACGCTAGCCAAGGGTGGACATGAATAGAGTAATTGGGGGCTAAGTTTCCACAAGAGAGGGGAATGTCTAAGAGGGGTCCAAGGTGGGGAATCATTCATGGGTATTAATTCCAACCCACTTTCCTAAAATTATTACTTTGAATGAACCTTCTAATTTCTTTTTGAGTGTATGAGAGCCCAGTCATTGAAAACATGTAAAAGGGTTGGTGGGAAAAGTCGCATCCCATAGTTATGAAAGCATGGGGGATGAGTACAATTAATCTTGGGGAATGTGAGTGAATTCTAATGGGTAAAAGAGAAATTTGAGTGGCCATTGTGGGAAGTTTTTGCAAGAAGTTTTTGGAGTAGCAAGGGAGTAGAGAGCATTGGATCTTGAAGGTATCCATAGTTGGTGTTGTAGGAAGCTTGTTGAAGCTTTTGTTGCAAGAAGAAGAAGGTGGTTAGGCTTGTATAGAGGGAGATTTCTATGTGAGAGATTTTCCTTAGAACAATGGGGTGTTTGGATAGTTTTCTTGGGGAAACTTGCATCCCTGGTCCCAACAATAGAGATTCATAGCCAATATTATGCTAGAGATTTGGAGGGAACTGGGAAGGCTCGAGGGACTATATGCAGTGAAGGGTTATCCTAATTCCTTGAATTTCATAGGTTGAGGGGAAGAGAGCTGGAGGATTGAGATACTTGTAGGAAAACTAGTTTGTTGTGAGAGTGAATTTGGTTGTGAGAAACACCCTATTTTGTGGAATCGTAGCCTCAGATTGGAGGTGATTTGTTGTTGACATTTGGAGAAAAAAATATACCATTGGGAGGAATGCCCATCCCCTGCAGCCAGTTTCTCATTTTCTCTTAAAAGATAAGTGATTTTATCTCTATTACCAATTTTATCTACAAGTTTTATTGTTGTTCTTGAAACTCTAATTTTTAAGAAAACATATGCTATTGTGTATGAGTTTTAATTAGTCGCATTCATGTTTTAATAGTGATGTTAGATGCATGAGCATTTTAAGCATGTTGCACTACATTTATTTATAATGGGTATCAAAAACAATTTATGGGTTATGTAGTGGGGTCACTATAATACACACACACACACTATTGGGTTGTTGTCTAGTGGGTACCTAGGCCTATTCTTGACAACATAACCCATGTTTGAATCCAAGTGAGCATGCCCTCAACCTGCATGGTGGTATCATATGCAACAAGAATGTTAGGTTCTCTTCACTACAAGAGATGGTGCAATTAATGTACTTTGAATTAGCGAGGTATTGACACCCTCTTTAGAATTAAATGTGGTGGCCATATCAAATGTAAGTGGGGAGGAAAATTTATTATGGGTTTATTGTCCAACCAATGGGTTCCCATGTGTGTGTGTGTGTGTGTGTTTTAATAATATCACTCTCGCTTAAGTGGAAAAAATAGGGTGAGAATCATAAATATTCCTCATATTATAATAACTATAAAACCTATATACACAATATGTTTCAATCCATATTTTATGTAACTAATTGATGTAGTCTTAAAAATCTTCCATCTTGTTACTTTCATTTCCAACGACTAGATCCTTTTGTTCTTTTCACCTCCTTCGATGTGTTGGCCTCCTTTTGATTTATTTCTCACTCATCTCATCATGTGATGTTTTGGTTTTGAAACTTTTTAAATATTGAACTTGATTATGTGATTTGAAAATAGGGGGTTGACTTGTTTTGCTATGCAAGCACCCTCTACTTCATTAAAATAAACTTCAAGACCTTGCTCAATGTCTTAGTTGTGCAAGAGGATTTATGTGTCAAGTTTAGGCTTCTTTTATGTGTGTATGTGTGAGGTTCTTTAAAGGTTGAATATGTTGTTTAAACAAATACAGAAGCAAAAATAACTTGCAGCAAATAATAACCAGCAAACACTCACAACAATTACAACATGATAAAGGAGTTCACCCCCAACTGGGTTACATCTCCTTGAGCCTCCATCAATGGACTAGGCTCTCTGGGATTAGTTTGTCAAAGATTATTTTACAAGCTTCTGTTCAACTCCAATGGATTTACTGACTGTACCATTGGGTTCAGAATACATAAAAACCACAAAAATTACTATTAGATCTCTGAAAACGGACCATGGCTCATCCGGGCATGACCTCTTCTACATGTGGCCTTGAGCTTCCCTGAGCTTCCTTGTGAAAAAACACCTGTAAAAGTCCTCAAATGCCTCTGAAACCTGTCCCAATTTGTTCAAAGCATATCAATTAGTCAAAAACATCTATTCAGTCACAGAAAATAGACTTGGGCTCATCTGAGCATGACCTCCTTCAATGGTGGCCCTAAGCTCCATAGAGCTCCTTGAAACTTCAAAGTAGAAAAAACTACAATAGAAATCTCCAAATGGATTTGAAAACAGTACCAATGGATTTAGAACATCCAAAAACCCCTAGCTGGGCTTTTTCAGCATCTCATTTGGCCAAAAAATGAAGAAGATAGGCCTCTTGCCATTTTCCTCCTTCAAGCTTGCTATCTCTGATTTGCCAATTCACACCTCTTGCGTGAGTAACCTGGCTTTTGGGCAGGAAATGGACCGCTCCAGAATGCCAATGCGGCTAGGGACCAAACCCTAGCCGCCATCGCTCCTTTTGCAGCTGCCGATCCGGTCTCCCTCAGTTTACAGGTCGTGTCTTGACGGTTCTAGCACGCCCCTCCTACGCATAAGCGATCTGGAGCATCTCTCAGCTTCCAAGGCGCGTTTCGGCGGTTCCAGCGCGTCCTCCTGCGCGCTCGCGTTCTGCAGCAGAGGTAGCCTCCGGTGGCCGTCGCCCTGCCGAGATGGCTTCAATGCCGACTGTCGAGACTGAGGAGGATCCCTTGGAAGCCTTCAAAGCATTAATCCGCTCTGCAGGACCTAAATCCAAACCTCCCCTTCTGTCTAATTTTGTTAAGAAGATGGAGGAGATCCCTTCTCTGGAGCTTTCCCCAGAGCAGCCATGCAACCTTGCCCTCTTTCTGGCAGAAAAGGCCCTCGTCGGAAAGTTTACGGGGTTATGGCCCAGCCCCAAAACGGTAGAGGCATGGATTGAAGAACGATGGCGGCCGCTGATAAAGGAAAAAGTTTCTCGAAGCGCAGTAGGCAGGGGATTTTTTGTCTTCAGTTTCTCAAGCAAAGAGGACCGTGATCTAATTTTCAGATCTGGACCCTATTTCATGGGGTCGAGAGGCTTGTTCTTAGCCCCCTGGACTCTTGACTTCAATCCCGGAGACGAGATCACCACAGCCCCTGTTTGGGTTAGACTGCCTTACCTCCCCGTACATCTTTGGGCGAGAAGCTCTCTAGAGGACATTGGAAACAAGCTTGGGCGTTTCCTGGACAGTGTGGAATCGAAAGGGGACCAGTATACCTACGCTCGGATTTGTGTTGAGGTAAACCTTGAGAAAGGCCTACCGGAAGCCATCAAGCTTTCCCTAGGGGAATGGTACCATATCCAAGAGCTAGACTATGAGCAGATCCCGTTTAAATGCCTCCGATGCCATGCATACGGACATTTTGCGAAAAGCTGCCCCAAAGTCTCTGAGGAGCCTGGACCAGTCAAAGAAGACGAGTTTCAACCAGTATCCAACCGACGAAGGCATCCAAGGCGAAAGGATCCGCTCCCGCAGGCCCCAAAGGCCACTCATTTAGCAGAGGCAACTCTAGAAAATAAAAACAGCTTTGAGGCGCTGAAGGAAGATGA
>JASDQU010242820.1:130986-155994 GCA_032191745.1 Picea mariana
CAAAGAAGACGAGTTTCAACCAGTATCCAACCGACGAAGGCATCCAAGGCGAAAGGATCCGCTCCCGCAGGCCCCAAAGGCCACTCATTCAGCAGAGGCAACTCTAGAAAATAAAAACAGCTTTGAGGCGCTGAAGGAAGATGAAGTCCCAGATCTAGAAGCAACAGAAGTGAAGAAATATCCACCAGCAGATGAAAGCATTCCGGCCTTCACCCCCCCAGGCCTAGTAGCAGCGAGAGAATTGCGGGCCTCAGGTCCGGTTCCCTCGGCCTCGGCAGGTCTGACTGTTTCAGTCCCATCAAGCAATAATGTGGAATCTTCTGATTCTGAAGATAATTCAGTCCCGTCTCCACCTCTTACCCGAGGACGAAAGTCCAACAAAGCACGCAGAGAAAAGGAGGCAGCCTCCAACATTTCTTCAGGCTCTCAGAAAAAGTTGGATCCCTTCTTTAAGAGGAAAATTCCACCCCCCTCCGGTTAATGTTTTGCTTCTGTCTCCTTTTGTGCTCACAGTTTGTGAGAATTTACTCATGTAAGCAATTTTTTCGAAGTAGCTCCAGAAGTAGATGGGATGGGTCTCCCAAGACTTTTACAAGAAGGTTGGCAGCACTGTTAGAGGTCACCAACCTTCGTAAATTTTGTAACCTTCTGGTTCTGGCTTGCCAGAACGCCGCCTAATGAAACATAATCGTTCTTGTTAAAAAAAAAACCTGGCTTTTGGGCATTTATTGTGCCTAAACCCAGCACACACGCGCATGCCTGCAAAACGTGTGAAATTGTCGCACCGTTAGCGAACTAAGCCCCCGAATCACGGAGGTATTGGGTGCATGGGGGCCATGTGGCCACGTCCCAGCACATAAAAAGGGCTACGTTGCATGATTGCTTGTCTGCTTGACAAGTGGCGGGCACAAATAGATAGATGTTTGAACAAAAAATCCACGCGCACTCCATTGTGGTGTGGTCGTATGGGAATGAGTGTTAAAATTGGGGGCTAGGGCTAAGCCCCAGCCTAGACCCCGCCAAACCTTTAATAAATGCGAGTTTAAATATATGTGCAAACATATATATTATAAGCAACATAAAGTGGCATGTTGGCATGGCAGCCTTTGCTAAGACTTGCCTATGGTGGGAGGTCCAGGTTTCGAACCCTGTGGACTCCACTTAAATTTTTAAACACCAAAACAATAACAGGGTGCCATGTGGTAGCCCATGCCTGGGCCACGTGGCACCATC
The DNA here is from genome assembly GCA_032191745.1 of Picea mariana. Classification (NCBI taxonomy): domain Eukaryota; kingdom Viridiplantae; phylum Streptophyta; class Pinopsida; order Pinales; family Pinaceae; genus Picea; species Picea mariana. The sequence goes on from JASDQU010242820.1 coordinate 132,220, forward strand.
CAGTTTGTCAAAAATGTTCCACGTGTTAGCAAATGATTCGACCACATGTCCTGCCAACTGTATGTCAACTCAGCAGATGCCACATCAGCCTCATTCCACTTCAGACTGTATGACCCTGACACGTCAACATATCAAATCAACACCTACCATGTCATCACCTGTACGAATTGTACGGATTGTACAGTCAACAATTTTTTTACCTATTTGGTAAATCGAACAGAACACGATATCTCACTCATTCAATGTCTGTTTGAACCCGTTCGAAGTGTGTTGGGTTCGTAAGGGTGAGGCCTACGCACCCATTTGTTTTGAAGTGATTCTGAACACTTTCATTTTTCAACTAAATTTTGACCCCTAGTCCAGATTCTGATCACACCTTCCCACTGAAAGGATTTTGGACCCACAAAAGCTGATGATTATTTGCCTGAGCTTCAATACTCTTTTGCTTCCAAGTTCTATCAAATGATTCTACTCAAAAATTCTTTTTGGAAATCACCTGGGTACCTTGACATGCCTTGCACTACAACTGGATATGTCCCTCAACCACTTTTCTCTGTCTGTTGCTAACCCACTGTTCTCTTTGTGCTTGGAATACTGACAACCTTCCCACTGAGAATCAAGTCCCTCTTGTGAAATCTTTGGCATCAACACAATCCGCTCTACAATGGATGCAAAATGTTTTCCTGCAACATCTTGTCACAAACCAAGAAAACCATCAATCTTGAAAACAAATTCAATACAAAACTGAAAATGATGCCAACAAAGTCATTTTCTCTTCAAGAAAACGGTCCCATATTGTACTTCATCAAATTTCATGGCGTTTTCCTTCATCTTGGTGTATTCAAAATTGACTTACAAGTCTACAACACCATCGACTAAACATAAGTCGAAAAACTTGATCGATACAACATAGTCGTCCAAACAACATCAACACAAGTCGAGACTCATTTGAAACACATCGACATCCCAAAATGACAAGTCAACATTCATTATACACAACCATGTTACAATCATGAGTCACTCATAATGAACTATCACAAAGTTCACTATTTACACGTACAAAATCACATGCATGTGCATAGCTCTTCAAATCTCCTTAAATTACAAACATAAGTACATAAACCCAAAAACATGTGGGTACATAAGAGCTGAAATGAAAAGCTATATGGCTGCAATAAGTGAGTATCATACCCATCTTTTACATCCTCCTGGCAAAGTTGTGCAACAACAAAAATGGCTTTAAAAGAATCACATTCACATGCAAACTTGCATCATACAAGTTATGATAATCCGCTGCAACTTTCTATACTTTCAACAAAAATGCATACATAAGGCTGAAATTTGCATCTACAAACAAAGAAATGCAAGCCTTACTTGTTCAAGAAATCTAACCATTTCTTACCAAGCCAATTCAATGGTGACTTTTTCTGCTGAAAATCATCTTCTTCTGAATCATCTTGACTCACATCGATGATGGAATCTCCTCTTCCATTCTTTCCAGTCTTTTTATCCATCTGCTTCTCCTGATGTGGATGAGTGGTTGCATGCAATGTCCAACATTGGTCAATGAGATGACCCCTCTTCTGGCATTGAGTTTAAATCTTTTGCATCTTCTTTTCAAGTTTCCTTTGCTTGGAAAGTTTCCTGAATGTGGTCAATCTTTTCCAACATCTTGAAACATGTTGGTTATCTAAACCACAATATGTACATGGACTTTTTCTTACATTTTTACATGTATATTTACCATGCTTAACATAATCAAAAGCAACTGAATTATAGGCAGAAATATACCTTGAACATTCACCTTTATCGCCTTCTTGAGGAGGTGAATTTGAAGAGTTACTAGCTCCCCTTTGAAGACCAACAACAATGTTATTGTCTTCATGGTTGCCACAACTCTCTTGTTTCACACATTTGCATTCATCTTGAACACACACTTTGCATGCTTGAGGGTTTGAACTTGCAACAAAAGTTGTTCTTGGAACTGTTTCCCTTGTCTCCTCAACTTTGGAATATGCTCCATCGTTTTGTTCATATCCAATACCCCAATACTTGGGCCTCCCCTCAACAACAATAGGCTCAACAATGCCTTGTGCATGCTTGCCTAACCCTCTACCTTCATAGCCCATTTTTAACAATAACTTGGACCCTATTCCTCTAGTGTGATTTTCAAAAACACCAAAGCATTCATCTTGAGAGGAATTTGAAGAAAAACCAACATTACATACCTCATGTTCATGCATGTACTTGGTAAGTGTTTCCTTTGCCTCATGGATTTGAGTCTCCATCTCATGCAACTTTTCAAGAAGCTAGTGCTTCTCCTCCTTCATACCCATCAACTACTCTTGAAGGACAATGCTCTCCTTTTTATTTTCCCACATCTCTTGCACCACATCTCTCATGGTTATAAACTCCTCCAACATCTCTTTGTCAAAGAACTTGGCTAATGAAGATGTATGAGAACTCTTACTATTTGAAGCTTCCTCCATCCTTGCAAGATATCAAACTTCAACACAAAACTTGTACAATAATACCGACAAGTAAATCTCTAGCTATCAATGACAATCACATGAGCAAAACTATGCTCTGATCCCACCTGATCTGAAAATAGGGGGCTGACTTGTTTTTCTATGCAAGCACCCTCTACTTCATTAAAATAAACTTCAGGACCTTTCTCAATGTCTTAGTTGTGCAAGAGGATTTTTGTGTCAAGTTTAGGCTTCTTTTATGTGTGTATGTGTGAGGTTATTCAAAGGTTGAATATGTTGTTTAAACAAATACAACAACAAAAATAACTTGCATCAAATAATAACCAACAAACACTCACAACAATGACAACATGATAAAGGAGTTCACCCCCAACTGGGTTACATCTCCTTGAGCCTCCATCAATGGACTAGGCTCTCTAGGATTAGTTTGTCAAAGATTCTTTTACAAGTTGATGCTCAACTCCAATGGATTTATTGACTGTACCATTGGGTTCATAATAAATAAAAACCCCAAAAATGACTATTAGATCTCTGAAAACGGACCATGGCTCATCTGGGCATGACCTCTTCTACATGTGGCCTTGAGCTTCCCTGAGCTTCCTTGTGGAAAAAAAACCTGTAAAAGTCCTCAAATGTCTCTGAAACCTGTCCCAATGTGTTCAGAGAATAACAATTAATCAAAAATGACTATTCATACACAGAAAATAGACTTGGGCTAATCTGAGCATGACCTCCTTCAATGGTGGCCCTAAGCTCCCTAAAGCTCCCTGAAACTTCAAAGTAGCAAAACCTGCAATAGAATTCTCCAAATGGATTTGAAAACATTACCAATGGATTCAGAACAACCAAAAACCCCTAGCTAGGCTTCTTCGGCACCTCATTTGGCCAAAAAATGAAGAAGATAGGCCTCTTAACTTTTTCTTACATTTTTACATGTAGATTTACCATGCTTAACATAATCAAAAGCAACTAAATTATAGGCAGAAATATACCTTGAACATTCACCTTTATCACCTTCTTGAGGAGGTGAATTTGAAGAGTTACTAGCTCCATTTTGAAGACCAACAACAATGTTCTTGTCTTCATGGCTGTCACAACTCTCTTGTCTCACACATTTGCATTCATCTTGAACACACACTTTGCATGCTTGAGGGTTTGAACTTGCAACAAAAGTTGTTCTTTGAACTATTTCCCTTGTCTCCTCAACTTTGGAATATGCTCCATCTTTTTGTTCATATCCAAGACCCCAATACTTGGGCCTCTCCTCAACAACAATAGGCTCAACAATGCCTTGTGCATGCTTGCCTAACCCTCTACCTTCATAGCCCATTTTCAACAATAACTTGGACCCTATTCCTCTAGTATGATTTTCAAAAACACCAAAGCATTCATCTTGAGAGTAATTTGAAGAAAAACCAACATTACATACCTCATGTTCATGCATGTACTTGGTAATGGTTTCCTTTGCCTCATGGAGTTGAGTCTCCATCTCATGCAACTTTTCAAGGCGCTGGTGCTTCTCCTCCTTCATGGCCATCAACTACTCTTGAAGGACAATGCTCTCCTTTCTATCTTCCCTCATCTCTTGCACCACATCTCTCATGGTTAGAAACTCCTCCAACATCTCTTTGTCAAAGAACTTGGCTAATGAAGATGTATGAGAAATCTTATTGTTTGAAGCTTCCTCCATCCTTGCAAGATATGAAACTTCAACACAAAACTTGCACAATAATACCAACATCTAAATCTCTAGCTATCAATGTCAATCACATGAGAAAAACTATGCTCTGATACCACCTGATCTGAAAATAGGGGGCTGACTTGTTTTGCTATGCAAGCACCCTCTACTTCATTAAAATAAACTTCAGGACCTTGCTCAATGTCTTAGTTGTGCAAGAGGATTTATGTGTCAAGTTTAGGATTCTTTTATGTGTGTATTTGTGAGGTTCTTTAAAGGTTGAATATGTTGTTTAAGCAAATACAATAGAAAAAATAACTTGCAGCAAATAATAACCAGCAAACACTCACAACAATGACAACATGATAAAGGAGTTCACCCCCAACTGGGTTACATCTCCTTGAACCTCCATCAATGGACTAGGCTCTCTAGGATTAGTTTGTCAAAGATTATTTTACAAGATGTTTATCAACTCCAATGGATTTACTGACTATACCATTGGGTTCAGAATACATAAAAACCCCAAAAATGACTATTAGATCTCTGAAAACGGACCATGGCTCATCTGAGCATGACCTCTTCTACATGTGGCCTTGAGCTTCCCTGAGCTTCCTTGTGGAAAGAACACCTGTAAAAGTCCTCAAATGCCTCTGAAACCTGTCCCAATTTGTTCAAAGCATAACAATAAGTCAAAAATGACTATTTTGTCACAGAAAATAGACTTGGGCTCATCTGAGCATGACCTCCTTCAATGGTGTCCCTAAGCTCCCTAGAGCTCCCTGAAACTTGAAAGTAAAAAAAAATGCAATAGAAGTCTCCAAATGGCTTTGAAAACAGTACCAATGGATTCAGAACATCCAAAAACCCCTAGCTGGGCTTTTTCGACACCGCATTTGGCCAAAAAATGAAGAAGATAGGCCTCTTGGCATTTTCATCCTTCAAGCTTGTTGTCTGTGGTTCGCCAATTCACACCTCTTGTGTGAGTAACCTAGCTTCTGGGCGTTTCCTGTGCCTAAACCCAGCACACGCGTGCATGCCCAAAAAATGTGCAAAATTATCGCACCGTTAGCGAAGTAAGCCCCCTTATCATGGAGTTTTTTGGTGAATGGGGGCCATGCGGCAACGTCCCAGAGCATAAAATGGGCTACGTTGCATGATTGCTTGTTCACTTGACAAGTGGTCGGTGCAAATAGCTAGTCATTTGAATAAAAAATCTGCATGCACTCCATTGTGGTGTGGTCGTATGGGAATGAGTGTTAAAATTGGGGGCTATGGCTAAGCCCCAACCCGGACCCTGCCAAACCTTTAATAAATGCAAGTTTAAATATATGTGCAAACATATATATTATAAGCAACAAAAAGTGGCGCGTTGGCATGGCGGCCTTTGCTAATACTTGCTTATGGTGGGAGGTCTAGGTTTTGACCCCCGTAGAATCCACTTAAATTTTTAAACACCAAAACAATAACAGGGTGGCATGTGGCACCATCCAGTTTGTCAAAAATGTGCCACGTGTCAGCAAATGATTCGACCACGTGTCCTGCCAACTGTATGCCAAATCAACACCTGCCACGATAGCCTCATGCCATGTCAAATTGTATAGCCCTACCACGTTAGCATGTCCAATCAACACCCGCCATGTCATCACCTGTACGGACTGTACGCATTGTACAGTTAGCAAATGTTTTGTTTGGCAAATCGAACAGAACATGATATCTCACTCATCCAATGTTCGTTTGAACCATTTCGAAGTGTGTTGGGTTTGTGAGGACGAGGCCTACACACCCATTTGTTTTGAAGAGATTCCGAACACTTTCATTTTTGGGCTAAATTTTGACCCCTGGTCCAGATTCTAATCACACCTTCCCACTGAAAGGCTTTTGGACCCACAAAAGATGATGATTATCTGCCTGAGCTTCAATACTCTTTTTCTTTCAAGTTCTATCAATTGATTCTACTCGAAAAGTCTTTTTGGCAATCACCTGGGTACCTTGACATGCCTTGCACTACAACTAGCTATGTCCCTCAACCACTATTCTCTGACTGCTATTGACCCACTATTCTCTTTGTACTTGGAAGACTGACAACCTTTCCACTGAGAATCAAGTCCCTCTTGTGAACTCTTTGGCATCAACACAATCCGCTCTACAATGGCTGCATAAAGTTTTCCTGCGACATCTTGTCACAAACCAAGAAAACCATCAATCTTGAAAACAAATTCAATACAAGACTAAAAATGATGCCAACAAAGTCTTTTTCTCTTCAAGAAAACGATTGCATCTTGTACTTCATCAAAGTACATGGCATTTTCGTGCATCTTGGTGTATTCAAAATCAACTTACAAGTCAACAACACCATCGACTAAACATAAGTCGAAAAACTTGATCGACACAACATAGTCATCAAGACAACATCGACACAAGTCGAGACTCATTTGAAACACATCGACATTCCAAAATGACAAGTCGACATTCATGATACACAACCATGTTACAATCACAAGTCACTCATAATGAACTATCACAAAGTTCACTGTTTACACATACAAAATCACATGCATGTGCATAGCTCTTCAACTCTCCTTCAAGTACAAACATAAGCACATAAACCCAAAAACATGTGGGTACATAAGAGCTGAAATGAAAAGCTATATGGCTGCAATAAGTGAGTATCATACCCATCTTTTACATCCTCCTGGCAAAGTTGTGCAACAACAAGAATGCCTTTAAAAGAATCGCATTCACATGCAAACTTCCATCATACAAGTTATGATAATTTGATGCAACTTGCCATACTTTCAACAGAAATGCATACATAAGGCTGAAATGTGCATCTACAAACAAATAAATGCAAGCCTTACTTGTTCAAGAAATCTAACCATTTCTTACCAAGCCAATTCAATGGTGACTTTTTCTGCTGAAAATAGTCTTCTTGTGAATCATCTTGACTCACATCGATGATGGAATCTCCTTTTCCATTCTTGCTAGTCTCTTTATCCATCAGTTTTTTGTGATGTGGATGAGTGGTTGGAAGCAATGTCCAACATTGGTCAATGAGATGACCCCTCTTCTGGCAATGAGTGCAAATCTTTTGCATCTTCTTTTAAAGTTGCCTTTGCTTGGAAAGTTTCCTAAATGTGGTCAATCTTTTCCAACATCTTTAAACATGATGGTTATCTAAACCACAATATTTACATGGACTTTTTCTTACATTTTTACATGTAGATTTACCATGCTTAACATAATCAAAAGCAACTGAATTATAGGAAGAAATATACCTTGAACATTCACCTTTATCGCCTTCTTGAGGAGGTGAATTTGAAGAGTTACTAGCTCCATTTTGAAGACCAACAACAATGTTCTTGTCTTCATGGTTGTCACAACTCTCTTGTTTCACACATTTGCATTCATCTTGAACACACACTTTGCATGCTTGAGGGTTTGAACTTGCAATAAAAGTTGTTCTTAGAATTGTTTCCCTTGTCTCCTCAACTTTGGAATACACTCCATCTTTTTGTTCATATCCAAGACCCTAATACTTGGGCCTCTCCTCAACAACAATAGGCTCAACAATGCCTTGTGCATGCTTTCCTAACCCTCTACCTTCATGGCCCATTTTTAACAATAACTTGGACCCTATTCCTCTAGTGTGATTTTCAAAAACACCAAAGCATTCATCTTGAGAGGAATTTGAAGAAAAACCAACATTACATACTTCATGCTCATGCATGTAATTGGTAAGGGTTTCCTTTGCCTCATGGAGTTGAGTCTCCATCGCATGCAACTTTTCAAGAAGCTGGTGCTTATCCTCCTTCATGGCCATCAACTTCTCTTGAAGGACATTGCTCTCCTTTCTATCTTCCCACATCTCTTGCACCACATCTCTCATGGTTAGAAACTCCTCCAACATCTCTTTGTCAAATAACTTGTCTAATGAAGATGTATGAGAACTCTTACTGTTTGAAGCTTCCTCCATGCTTGCAAGATATCAAACTTCAACACAAAACTTGCACAATAATACCAACAGCTAAATCTCTAGCTATCAATGGCAATCACATGAGAAAAACTATGCTCTGATACCACCTGATCTGAAAATAGGGGGCTGACTTGCTTTGCTATGCAAGCACCCTCTACTTCATTAAAATAAACTTCATGACCTTGCTCATTGTCTTAGTTGTGCAAGAGAATTTATGTGTCAAGTTTAGGCTTATTTTATGTGTGTATGTGTGAGGTTCTTTAAAGGTTGAATATGTTTTTTAAACAAATACAATAACAAAAATAACTTGCAGCAAATAATAACCAACAAACACTCACAACAATGACAACATGATAAAGGAGTTCACCGCCAACTGGGTTACATCTCCTTGAGCCTCCATCAATGGACTAGGCTCTCTGGGATTAGTTTGTCAAATATTCTTTTACAAGCTGCTTCTCAACTCCAATGGATTTACTGACTGTACCATTGGTTTCATAATACATAAAAACCCCAAAAATGACTATTAGATCTCTGAAAACGGACCATGGCTCATCTAGGCATGACCTCTTCTACATGTGGACTTGAGCTTCCATGAGCTTCCTTGTGGAAAAAACACCTCTAAAATTCCTCAAATGCCTCATAAACCTGTCCCAATGTGTTTAGAGAATAACAATTGGTCAAAAAAGACTATTCAGTCACATAAAATAGACTTGGGTTCATCTAAGCATGACCTCCTTCAATGGTGGCCCTAAGCTCCCTAGAGCTCCCTGAAACTTCAAAGTAGAAAAACCTACAATAGAAGTCTCCAAATGGCTTTGAAAATAGTACCAATGGATTCAGAACATCCAAAAACCCCTATCTGGGCTTTTGCGACACCTCACTTGGCAAAAAAATGAAGAAGATAGGCCTCTTGCCATTTTCCTCCTTCAAGCATGTTGTCTCTGGTTTGCCAATACGCACCTCCTGTGTGAGTAACCTGGCTTCTGGGCATTTTTAGTGCCTAAACCCAGCACACACACGCATTCTCGCAAAACACTCAAAATTGTCGCACCGTTAGCGAACTAAGCCCCCTTATCACGGAGGTGTTTGGTGCATGGGGGCCATGTGGCCACATCCCAACTCATAAAAAGGGCTACGTTGCATGATTGCTTGTCCGCTTGACAAGTGGCGAGCGCAAATAGCTAGTCATTTGAACAAAAAATCCACGCGCACTCCATTGTGGTGTGGTCATATGGGAATGAGTGTTAAAATCGGGGGCTGGGGCTGAGCCCCAGCCCGGACCTCGCCAAACCTTTAATAAATGCGAGTTTAAATATATGTGCAAACATATATATTATAAGCAACATAAAGTGGCACGTTGGCATGGCGGCCTTTGCTAAGACTTGCCTACAGTGGGAGGTCCATGTTTCGACCCCCGTGGACTCCAATTAAATTTTTAAACACCAAAATAATAATAGGGTGCCATGTGGCAGCCCATGCTTGGGCCACGTGGCATCATCCAGTTTGTCAAAAATGTGCCACATGTCAGCAAATGATTCGACCACGTGTCCTACCAACTGTATGCCAAATCAGCACCTGCCATGTCAGACTGTACGTCCTTGCCACATCAGCATGTCCAATCAGCACCTTCCACATCATCACATGTATGGACTGTACAGATTGTATAGTCAACAATTTTTTTACCTATTTGGCAAATCGAATAGAACGTGATATATCACTCATCCAATGTCCATTTAAACCTGTTTGAAGTGCATTGGGTTCATGAGGATGAGGCCTACACACCCGTTTGTTTTGAAGCGATTCCGAACACTTTCATTTTTGGGCTAAATTTTGACCCCTGGTCCAGATTCTGATCACACCTTCCCACTGAAAGGCTTTTGGACCCACAAAAGATGATGATTATATGCTTGAGCTTCAATACTCTTTTGCTTCCAAGTTCTATCAACTAATTCTACTCAAAAAGTCTTTTTGGCAATCACCTGGGTACCTTGACATGCCTTGCACTACAACTGGCTATGTCCCTCAACCACTGTTCTCTGGCTGCTGCTAACCCACTATTCCCTTTGTGCTTGGAATGCTGACAGCCTTCCCACTGAGAATCAAGTCCCTCTTGTGAACTCTTTGGCATCAACACAATCTTCTCTACAATGGCTACAAAACGTTTTCCTGTGACATCTTGTCACAAACCAAGAAAACAATCAATCTTGAAAACACATTCAATACAAGACTAAAAATGATGCCAACAAAGTCTTTTTCTCTTCAAGAAAACGGTCGCATCTTGTACTTCATCAAAGTACATGGCGTTTTCCTACATCTTGGTGTATTCAAAATCAACTTACAAGCCAACAACACCATCGACTAAACATAAGTTGAAAAACTTGATCGACACAACATAGTCGTCAAGACAACATCGACACAAGTCGAGACTCATTTGAAACACATCGACATTCCAAAATGACAAGTCGACATTCATGATATACAACCATGTTACAATCATGAGTCACTCATAATGAACTATCACAAAGTTCACTGTTTACACATACAAAATCACATGCATGTGCATAACTCATCAACTCTCCTTCAAGTAGAAACATAAGTACATAAACCCAAAAACATGTGGGTACATAAGAGCTGAAATGAAAAGCTATATGGCTGCAATAAGTGCGTATCAAACACATATTTGACATCCTCCTGGAAAAGTTGTGCAACAACAAGAATGCCTTTAAAAGAATTGCATTCACATGCAAACTTGCATCATACAAGTTATGATAATTTGCTGCAACTTGCCATACTTTCAACATAAATGCATACATAAGGCTGAAATGTGCATCTACAAACAAATAAATGCAAGCCTTACTTGTTCAAGAAATCTAACCATTTCTTACCAAGCCAATTCAATGGTGACTTTTTCTGCTGAAAATCATCTTCTTGTGGATCATCTTGACTCACATCGATGATGGAATATCCTCTTCCATTCTTGCTAGTCTCTTCATCCATCCACTTCTCGTGATGTGGATGAGTGGTTGGATGCAATGTCCAACATTGGTCAATGAGATGACCCCTCTTCTGGCAATGAGTGCAAATATTTTGCATCATCTTTTCAAGTTGCCTTTGCTTGGAAAGTTTCCTGAATGTGGTCAATCTTTTCCAACATCTTGAAACATGATGGTTATCTAAACCAAAATATGTACATGGACTTTTTCTTACATTTTTACATGTAGATTTACCATGCTTAACATAATCAAAAGCAACTGAATTATAGGCAGAAATATACCTTGAACATTCACCTTTATCACCTTCTTGAGGAGGTGAATTTGAAGAGTTACTATCTCCCTTTTGAAGACCAACAACAATGTTCTTGTCTTCATGGATGTCACAACTCTCTTGTTTCACACATTTTCATTCATCTTGAACACATACTTTGCATGCTTGAGGGTTTGAACTTTCCACAAAAGTTGTTCTTGGAACTGTTTCCCTTGTCTCCTCAACTTTGGAATATGATCCATCTTTTTGTTCATATCCAATACCCCAATACTTGGGCCTCTCCTCAACAACAATAGGCTCAACAATGCCTTGTGCATGCTTTCCTAACCCTCTACCTTCATAGCCCATTTTTAACAATAACTTGGACCCTCTTCCTCCAGTTTGATTTTCAAAAACACCAAAACATTCATCTTGAGAGGAATTTGAAGACAAACCAACATTACATACCTCATGTTCATGCATGTACTTGGTAAGGGTTTCCTTTGCCTTATGGAGTCACGTCTCCATCTCATCCAACTTTTCAAGAAGTTGGTGCTTGTCCTCCTTCATGGCCATCAACTTCTCTCGAAGGACAATGCTCTCCTTTCTATCTTCCCACATCTCTTGAACCACATCTCTCATGGTTAGAAACTTCTCCAACATCTCTTTGTCAAATAACTTGGTAATGAAGATGTATGAGAACTCTTACTATTTGAAGCTTCCTCGATCCTTGCAAGATATCAAACTTCAACACAAAACTTGCATAATAATAAAAACAACTAAATCTCAAGCTATCAATGGCAATCACATGAGAAAAATTATGCTTTGATACCACCTGATCTGAAAATAGGGGTCTGACTTGTTTTGCTATGCAAGCACCATCTACTTCATTAAAATAAACTTCAGTACCTTGATCAATGTATTAGTTGTGCAAGAGGATTTATGTGTCAGTTTAGGCTTCTTTTATGTGTGTATGTGTGAGGTTCTTTAAAGGTTGAATATGTTGTTTAAACAACTACAACAACAAAAATAACTTGCAGCAAATAATAACCAACAAACACTCACAACAATGACAACATGATCCCCAACTGGGTTACATCAACTTGAGCCTCCATCAATGGACTAGGCTCTCTAGGATTAGTTTGTCAAAGATTATTTTAGAAGCTACTGATCAACTCCAATGGATTTAATGATTGTACCATTGGGTTCAGAATACATAAAAACCCTGAAAATGACTATTAGATCTCTGAAAACGGGCCATGGCTCATCTGGGCATGACCTCTTCTACATGTGGCCTTGAGCTTCCCTGAGCTTCCTTGTGGAAAAACCCCATGTAAAAGTACTCAAATTCCTATGAAACCTATTTCAATGTGTTCATAGCATAACAATTAGTCAAAAATGACTATTCAGTCACAGAAAATAGACTTGGGCTCATCTGAGCATGACCTCCTTCAATGGTGGCCCTAAGTTCCCTAGAGCTCCCTGAAACTTCAAAGTAGCAAAACATGCAATAGAAGTCTCCAAATGGCTTTGAAAATAGTACCAATGGATTCATAACATCCAAAAACCACTAGCTGGGCTTTTTCGACATCTCATTTGGCCAAAAAATGAAGAAGATACGCTTTTTGCCATTTTCCTCCTTCAATCTTGTTGTCTCGGGTTCGCCAATTCACACCTCCTGTGTGAGTAACCTGTTTTCTAGGTGTTTCCCATGCCTAAAACCAACACATGCGCGCATGCCTGAAAAATGCATGAAATTGTCGCACTGTTAGTGAACTAAGCCCCCTTATCGCGGAGGTGTTTGGCGCATGGGAGCCATGTGGCCACGTCCCAACGCATAAAAAGGGCTACGTTGCATGATTGCTTGTTCGCTTGACAAGTCGCGGGCACAAATAGCTAATCGTTTGAACAAAAAATCCGTGTGCACTCCATTTTGGTGTGGTCGTATGGGAATGAGTGTTAAAATTGGGGGCTGGGGCTAAGCCCCAACCCGAACCTTGCCAAACCTTTAATAAATGGGAGTTTTAATATATGTGCAAACATATATATTATAAGCAACATAAAGTGGCACGTTGGCATGGCGGCCTTTGCTAAGACTTGCCTACAATGGGAGGTCTAGTTTTTGACCCCAGTGGACTCCACTTAAATTTTTAAACACCAAAACAATAACAGGGTGCCACATGGTAGCCCATGCCTGGGCCACATGGCACCATCCAGTTTGTCAAAAATGTGCAACGTGTCAGCAAATGATTCGACCACATGTCCTGCCAATTGTATGCCACCTCAGCACCTGCCACATTAGCCTCATGCCACATTAGACTGTACAGCCCTTCCATGTCAGTATGTCCAGTCAGCACCTGCCACCTCATCACCTGTACAGATTGTATCGTCAACAAATTTTTTCCCTGTTTGGCAAATTGAACAGAACGCGATATCTCACTCATCCAATGTCTGTTTGAACCCGTTCAAAGTGTGTTGGGTTCGTGAGGATGAGGCCTACAGACCCATTTGTTTTGAAGTGAACACTTTCATTTTTGGGCTAAATTTTGTCCCCTGGTCCAGATTCTGATCATTATGTATATGTTTAAATGATTTGCATATATATATTTTTACTATGCCTTATTCAAACCATGAGGAAGACATGCCATGGTTATTTTGAATACTTGTAAATATTGTTATTTTGAAATTAAAAAAACAACCAAGATTCACTGAGCATGAGCACCTAAAGGGGCTATGATACCACAAGAGGGGAAAGGTAAGGGGGTCCAAGGGAATTTTTATATTCTTAGTTACCTATGTCTCTCTTCCTACCCACCTTTCCATTACTTTACCTTTCAATTACTTATGATGTTGATGTTGATCCTAGCCTATAGTTTAATTAGAGATATGAGAATTGGATGTAATTATCTCCTAAATCTAGGAAACTGCCTCCTACATTCTAGCAAATTATTCCCCCTATAGTCTTGGAACCAGGAAGAGTTATATTAGGAATCTCTTTCCATATTTAACTCATGCAAAGAGGGGAAATTCTAATGGGAGGAGAGATTTTTTTTTGGGAGAAGATAGAAGAGAGGAAAATATAATTTCACCTTGGAAAAAGAAGGTTTCCATATTATGGGATTGAATAGGACATAAAAGGATGCCATCATAACCCTCAAAAGAGAAGTAGGAAGATAAAAAAGCATAGAGAAGATGAATATATAGATTGTGTACAATTAAAAAATCTCAAACTAACTAGAGGGCAATCCTTACAATTCTTAAAAAAAGTTGATCATAAATTGTCGAAGAACCAATAATTCTTTTTTGTTGTAGTTAAATCCGTAAATGGATATGAATTTGGAATTTTCAATTACCACACTAAAGAGCACCAAAGGGGAGAAATTATGAGAGAATGTGGAAAATAGAATGAAGAACCCTCCCTGTGTTGTGTGGAGTAAGTATTGCGAGTGCCAAAACTAGTTTGATTAAAGAACTTAGTAATTGGTTGTTTGGTTGATTTTTCATGCTTTTTGGGATTGAAATAAAAACTTGAGAGAATATTGAGATTTATTCCTTCACCCTCTTGGTATTATAATCTGGCAAGGGTGTGGTGTCCATAGAGGACTACCTATGGTTGGGTGAAATTTTTTTGTGTCTCAATTAGTTGCTTGGTATTTAGTCTTCACAAAAGATAAGTATATTTCTTCCCTCTTTGATTAAGATCTCAATCATGATAAAATGTACATGTACATTAGCATTATTTATTTTGAGTTCATACCATGGAAATTGTATAGATGTTAATAAGTGAATGGTTGTTGTTATAATTGATTAAATTATAAAATTTGTATGATAATGCATTGATAAACCTCATGCATGCAAGTTGTTTGTAGAAGTGCATTAAAAACCGATTTCATATTTTTAGTGAAATTATGTCATATGAAGTAAAAGAAAGAACAAACTTGTAGTGGATTTATATGACACATATCCCCATGTGTTCACCAAACAATTTCCTTTTATTTTCCTATATGACCCTTAAAAATGCAAAATGGTTGTAGATTAAATTCTACTATAACTTGGCCATACGATGTTTGTTGGAATTCAAATTTTAAAATATAGTAGTTAAAATCAATATCCACGTTATCCAAAAATTGCAGATTTAGATTCATCTGTTTCATTCCCCAAAAGGTCAAAATACAGTCAATTTGAGAAGGGCTACTCAAATCTCTCATACCCCAGACAATTTCATGTGTTTGTTATATATGGAAAGTTTTGTCTTTGATGTGATTTTTTTAAGGGTTTAAATGAGGTGATTATATTTTTTGTGGATTGGTGTGAACCATATTTATTTTTACATTGGCCTCTTGAAATAAGGAAGAGGCTAGAACCCCCATACCTCTGAAATCATATGAATGTTATGCATATATTATTGCGTAATTGTTATAAATGATTTTGAAGATTGCTATGAAGTATTTATCTTTTTCATATGATGGAGTGTATCATGTTTTTTCCTCAACACTATGAGTTCCTTTTCTATAAGGATTTATGCCATTATGTATAACCATGTATTTATGAATAATGAGACAAGAGAACTATCGATTAAATAGTCATTTCCTTATGTTTAATATGACCCTGATGATCATAGAATCACACTTTTAATTAAGGTATAAGGTGTTTTATGCATGAGCTTAAGGACTTTAACCCTAAACCCTAGGATTATCCTCCTTTGGAGAGAACAAGACCTCCATCTAAGAGATTCTAGGGAATTGATGAAATTATAGAATAGAGTTAGTATGTGAATCATGTACTCATGTTTATTGTAATTTGGTTATACTATATTTGCTTAAGTGTCACCATATTGAAAATGTATTATGCGAAAAATTCAGATCTTCATCTTGATTTTGTTTTCTAAAGAAATTATTGTCCATACCTTTCATTTGCAGATGGAAAGCTTTCATACCTTATGTTGACTGGTGTAATGAAAAACTCTATCATACTAATTAAGAAGAGTGGTTTCTATGTTGTAAAGGATCTTAATGTGTTTTATTTTTTATTTACATACCATTTCCATATATGAAATTTTATACAAACATACCCTACTTTTGACATTATGAATGAAGGTACGTTACAAATTGGTATCATAGACATTGGTTATATAAGTAGGGGTTGCATGGGCTCAAGAGAAATGAATGATAATGTATTTGGTATTATGTTAGGGTAACAAACATGCTATCTTTAATACAAAGAGACTAGTTATTTTCTCTATACTTAAAACTATATGAAGTTGTTTTATGAATATTATGAAAGAGTCGAAATGTTGATGTAAGTGATTACATTTATCATGCATTCATACTACCATCAAAACTTAATGATGTCCATCCTTTAGAAACTCTAACATGTTTAAATGTTGTGCATTATCAATTGTTGAGTTTGGTGTTCTATTGTCGAATGGATTGAACACCTAGAAGGATAAAAGCCCAATTGATTGATTATACTTATCCTTCTCCATTGTATGTGGTGTTTAATGCATGGGTTTAAAGGTATTATCCTTGTCCTTAGGATGGTCATCCTTAAAATTTAAGATAATCTTTATCCATGGTGTCGTAGATGGATGATAAATTGAAAGTGTCTTATGGTTGTTATGAAAGACTTTAATTGATGTTAAAATAATCATCCTGGGTGGTATATTTGATTGGTAATGAGACTTAGTCGTAACACCCTTAATACTAATGTATGCATATGAATGAGTAATTTTCATATGTTTATAGCTCTATAGATTGAAGTTTTTATTCATGAAGAGAAATGTATATGTCTATTAACATGAATGTGTGTCTATTGATATGAATGCATGAATGGGTTTGACTATGGAACAAGAAAGTGTAGTTGTTATTTTTTGGATAATGCCATTTGTACTTATTTATCTTCATCTCGAAGGTTATATTATGATTTACTTTGAGTTATAGCTTTGAGTGGGATATATGCCACTCTTCAGAATGAGCTAGTATGGAATACTCATATAGAAAGTGTGCAAGAGTGTTATGTATGACATATTATAAGGCATATTTTCTCTTGTTGATGGCTGCTATATGAATGAGAGAAACATACTTATGATTATTCCTTTGAAAGTTGTCATGTGGATTACTGTGAACTTTCATAAAATAGACTAATATTAAGTCTAAGTTGAAGTTGTACGAACTATTGCTAAATCATTGAAATGATGATGTATAAATGGTATTAAATCCAATAGATGTGAAAGACTAATTTAAGGTGACAATTTTGATTAATCCTCCACTTGAGATAGGATATTGATATTTGAATTGGATTTCTTTGATAGTGTTCAATTATTGCATCGAAATAACCTTGGTTAATGGCTCTTATTGAAAGGTATAAGAGTATCACTAATTGGAATGAGATTGTAACATTAGACCTTAGGTTGGACTTATCATTCTAAAATATTTCCAAGAAATGTTGTAATTAGCAAGTATTTATATGAAAATAATGGGATTTCTGACTTTGTTAAGTGGGATATCTATATGGAAAAAAATTATGAATATAGAAAATGGAAGAAATCCCATGAGAAGAGAAGAACAATTGTCAACCAGTTAAAAGCTAAGTGTCCCAATGATGTTTGATCATATTTGAATCTATTTTCTATGATAGAGTTGAATTTGAATTTGAATTATTTTAATTATTTTAATATTCTTGATGAGGAATATTTAAATAAACATGATTTCTATACGATTAATATGATGAATATGTTGAGTCATTCTAATTGAAATTTTCTAGAGATATTTTTTGTTTTAGTAAATTGATTGCATCAAGGAAGGTATCCGAGTAATAAAGGATGCAAAGCATGATGCCATGCACACTAGAAAAAAGGGTTATGATAGGCTTGATCAGATTATATTTGAATATGGACTACCTAGGAGGTAGAATTGATTACTAAGAATTAGAGTGGATCTTTGCTAAAAATTGTCCAATTGAATGCAAAAATAATTCAAGAGTTGGATAAAGATTTAAAGTATCTCTAGGTGAGGAATTGCCAAGTTGATCTTGGATGGAACTACTCAAGTAAAATGGAGCTACAAAAATCAGAAAGGGATAGAATGTAGAGGAAAATATGGAAAAAAGGGGGAAATTTTTCTCACCCTAAAACTTTATTTTTCTTGTAGAGTAGAGTTATATGTTTTTAAAGTAATCATTGATTAAGGTTGGTTGTCATTGATGTCAACCCTTGAAGAAATCCCAGTAGCAAAAAGGTTTGGGTAATGGACCCAAGTTTGTTTGATTTAAAGATGACTCATTATTGTCCCATCATGGTTGATAAGAAGTAAAGATGGATGAACTCCAAAGCGGTCCCCTTATGGAGTAAAAAGGTAATTCTTTGTTGCTAGGAAACCTCAACAGAATGGAGTTGTTGAAAGAAAGAACAAGACAATACAGGAAATGGATCGAAAAATGTTAATGGATTCGAAATTGACAGATATTTTTTGGACACAGGTAGTGCATCAACAGTTCACATTCAAAACAGAGTAATGCTAAAAAACAACACTGACAAAACTCCTTACGAACTATGGAAAGGAAGACCAACAAATGTAAAGCACTTTACAGTTTTTGGAAGAAAATGCTATATCAAAAGAGAAGATGGCGGAATGGGAAAGTTTGACTCTCGTGTGGACAAAGGAGTACTTGTTAGTTACTCAAGTACAAGGAAAGAATACAAGTGTTACAATCTAAGATTAAACAAAGTTGTGGAAAGCATCAACGTAACAATTGATGAAACATGCAGACTAGAATCAAAGGAAGAAAATGAATCAATGAAACAACCCTTAGAAGAAGAAGTAGAAGATGAAAAAGAAATAGAAGAGGAAGATCAAGAGAATCTGACAGAAGCAAAAGAGAAATTTCAACAAGTATCTCCAAAGACACCCAGTAAACGAGTACAGAAGAATCATCCTTCAGATCAGATTATTAGAAACAAATATGCAGGAGTTGAGACTAGAAGAAGAATCTGTTCACCAGAACAAACACACCTAACACTCTTATATACAATTGAATCAAACAGTTTTGAAGAAGCCAACGAGGATGAATTTTGGAATAAGGCCATGGATGAAGAATTGGATCAAATAGAGAAAAATGACACTTGGGAACTGGTTCCAAAACCAAAGAATAAGAATGTGATCGACACAAAGTGGGTATTCAGGAATAAATTAAATGAAGATGGACAAGTTACAAGGAACAAAGCTATATTTGTATGTAAAGGATATGCATAGGTTGAAGGAATCGTCTTTGAAAAGACATTTTCCCTAGTTTCCAGAATGGAAGCAATTTGTTTGACTTTAGCTTATGCATGCTCCAAAAATATTAAAATGTATCAAATGGACGTAAAATGAGGTTTTCTGAATGGGGAAGATGAAGAAGAATTCTGCATTGAACAACCAGAAGGATTTCAGTTGTGAGAGAATGCAGATTATGTGTGTAAATTAAAGAAGGCCTTGTATGGTCTAAAATAGGCTCCTAGAGCATGGTACTCTAGACTGGATAAGTATCTGCAGCAAGCAGGGTTCAGAAAAGGAAGTGTAGACAACAACCTCTACATCAAGATAAGTGAAGGTAATATTTTATTAGTTGAAGTTTATGTTGATGATATTATTTTTTATAGTAATGATGACAGGTTAAGCCAAAAATTTGCAAAAGATATGCATAATGAATTTGAAATGTCGTTACTTGGAGAACTATCCTTCTTTCTAGGACTTTAGATATGCTAAAGAAACCAAGGAATTTTTATTTCTCAAACCAAGTACATCAGAGAAATGTTAAAGAGGTTCATAATGGAAGATTGCAAATGAGTTATC
This sequence comes from Picea mariana, assembly GCA_032191745.1. Lineage (NCBI taxonomy): Eukaryota > Viridiplantae > Streptophyta > Pinopsida > Pinales > Pinaceae > Picea > Picea mariana. The sequence goes on from JASDQU010242820.1 coordinate 152,434, forward strand.
ACTCCCATGCAAACTAGTTGCAAGTTGAGAAAAGATGATGATTCGAAGTCTACCGATCAAAGGAAATACAAGTCAATGATTGATAACCTACTATATGTGACAGCATCCAGACCAGATGTAATGCAGGCAGTTGGACAGGTGGCATGATTTCAAGCAACACCAAAGGAATCACATGTATTAGCAGTGAAGAGGATTTTCAGATATCTCAAAGAAACATAAGAGTTTGGATTATAGTATCCAAAAGCAAAGGATCTATCACTTATTGCCTACACAGATGCAAATTGGGAAGGTTGTATTGATGATCGACGAAGCACCAGTGGAGAATCGTTCTACTTAGGTGAGTGTTTAGTATCATGTCTAAGAAAGAAACAATCATCAATATCTTTATCTACAGCTGAGGCCGAGTATATTGCAGCAGCATCATGTTGTACACAGGTTCTTTGGATGAAACAAACTCTGACAGCTATACAGGTTGAGTATGATGAGCCCATTACAATCTATTGTGATAATAAAAGTGCCATTAGTATCTCAAAGAACCCAGTGATGCACTCCAAGACGAAGCACATTCCAATCAAGTATCACTTTCTACGGGAGCAGGTTGTAGAAAAGAACATCAGAATTGAGTATGTGGGCACAAAAGAACAAGTGGCAAACATCTTTACAAAACTACTTCCATGGAAAGCCTTTGAATATCTTCGCCAGAGACTTGGAGTTATTTCTACTCCAAAATGAATGCTTTTTGAATGCTTATCTTATATGTCTTAGATTTACATGAGGAAGCACCATAAGAGGACAGTTCACTCAGGGGGAGCAACCCCGGATGGAAAGATACCTTTTCCATTGATGAAAAAGGGGGAGAGATTTATCAGATGCAAAGGAAATATGCATGGTTCCAGGGGGAGCAGATTTATCATATGCAGAGGACAGAGGCATGGTTCCAGGGGGAGCATATTTATCATATTCATAGGACAACGACATGGTTCTAGGGGGAGCATGAGTGATATGATTTCAGTGTTGCATCAAAGTGTTTCCATCAATGCCAAAGGGGGATATTCTTGATTAAGGTTGGTTGTCATTGATGTCAACACTTGAAGAAAGATCGGTAGCACGAAGGTTTGGGTAATGGACCCAAGTTTGTTTGATGTAAAGATGACTCATTATTGTCTTGTCATGGTTGATAAGAAGTAAATATGGATGAACTCCAAAGTGGTCCCCTTATGGTGAAATCCCTCACGGGAAGACGCTTTGCGAAGTGAGATAACACATGCTTAATTGTGGAATAATGAGATGAAGGATAGTGAATTTTTCAGTGAAACTATCCTAGATGGATACTTCTTGTCATGCCATTTCTGGTAGTATGTGGAATGTCACATAACTCCCCACGGTTAGAGAATTATGACCATATGAAGTTGGAGAACCCTCATGAGTCTTATAGAAGCTCCCAAGAGTCAAAGTGTCTTGCAAAAATAAATTATTTTAAATGGAGAAGCCCTAAAATAAGGAAAGTGTAAGGCTACATGAAGATATAAATAAGAGGCAAAGACACGCATTAAGGACACACTTGTACATATTGTATATCTATTTTCTTATGTAAATCTTATTGTAAATAATTGTGGATACATATGAAGTGGCGAACGTCTGAGGTAGCACGAAGGGTTGATGGAGAAATTCTCATAATTACAACAAATACAAAAAACCCTATTTTCTGATGCGTACACAGGTTGTTTGTGTATAGGGTGAGTACATGTACGTGGGCTCTCTATGAATAGGGTGCATACATACGTGGGCTGGATGTGTATAGGGTGCGTACATGTACGCAGGCTGTCTGTGTATAGGGTGAGTATGCATGCGGGCTGGATGTGTACAGGGTGAGTACATGTTGGTGAAGCCATGGAAACTTGAGAAGATGAAGATGCAAAGGTTCTAGATTCTGAGATCAATCTTCCAGGAAGGTCTAAAGTGTTGAGATACATCAGATCCATCCATTGGTTCAAAAGGTATGTCTTAATTCTATAATAGTTGGATTTTGATGTATGGATGAGGAATGGCAATGGAGATTTGAGGATTCTCCCTAGAGAGACTAGTGGCTACATGAGATCATCTGCACCAGTCAGATCTACAGAAATACAGTGCTGGTATATTTATCATTGATACTTCTTGTTGAGACACATTTTGTATTTCTTGGCATATGGCTAAGATTTTTTATGGTACATGGTTGAGATCTTGTATTTGTGGATGTTTTGAGAGGCTGAATATCAGAAAGGTTTGATGACTAATATCATGTGAAGGAAAGTATATTTGTTCATGATTTCACACACCTATATGGCACATGACTAGAGAGAGACATATTTTTCTTGAGTGAATGTTATGTATGAGAATGCATGCACAGGGTAAAGTTACAATTTGGATACAGTGACAAGTTACAGCTCTATGTGAAAGAAGTTACAGAGGGTCAGAAGTTTTCAAGTAAAAGGAAACCCTAGTTCTAGAAGGAATACACAGGTTGCATAACAGTTAGGGTGCGTACATACATGGGCTGCATAACAGATAGGGCATGTACATACGCGGGTTGCAGCACTATAGGTCGTGTACCTGTTGTATTTTTGTAGATACATGTTCAATTCAAGTACAAATTGATTACAGGGCAGTTGTACAGATTGGATACAGGTCAGTGGTACAGGTTGATATAGTTGTAGAACAATATATCTCATAGTGACAGGTTGACAATGGTTCCATCATTCTACTTATATGTTAGGGCGGTTGGATGGGGCAAGGACAGGTGGTTGTAGCCACCTTCCGGTTGTAGTCGAAGAGCATAGAGGGTGACGCAACCCGCCCTCACTGGCGTGGTCGCTCCACCAGGATCTCCTCACACTTAGGCCCGAAGGGTCCAAGCCCTTCCTATTCCCCTCGGGAATGATTTACCCACAGAGATACTCTGTGCGATTCTCCCTTCAGTACTTCGGGAGATCGGACCTTGCGATATTGCGAGACTCCCAACAATGTTCCCCTTACCTCTTTAAACACCGATCCCCGATCCCCGATAGTCAATAGTCAACGATCGGGTATCGGCTTCTTACCTATCGGGAAATCGGTGGACGAAGGGCAGTGGGCTGCTTACCCTTCGAAATCCCGATCATCGATATTCCGATATGCCACCGCTGTGTCTTCTCCGGACTTACGGGCCCCACTCTGCCGCGTCACGTCGGGACTTCGCGGCTCGCGGGTCCGCGACTCCAGTTCTCCTGCTGATGGAAACCCCGAACGTCGAATCTCCGACACTCCGGATGCGTGCCACCTGTCCCTCCAGGAATTGACGGTCTCGATCAAATCGGGGGATCGCGCTTCGCGAGTATGACGTGCATGGAATTGTGGCACTCGTCAACCCCGATTTTCCGATGCGCGATGGAAATGGGCTTCTTGCTCTGCCTGAGGGTTAAACGCCTTGCTCCTCCTCCAGATCCAACGACCCACAGAGCCTCGTGAGACTGCCCGACGATTCCAAGTCGCCGATTCTCTTCCTCTGCGAAGAGTTCTCTGCTCCACCACCTTGCTCCTGTG